>CAEGAE010020065.1:0-20795 GCA_903067095.1 Girardinus metallicus | reverse complement strand
TCCAGCTTCCTCCTGCCCCATGTCGATGTGCCCTTGGGCAAGGCACTTAACCCCAAATTGCCTACCGATCTGCGTATTGGTGTATGAATGTGTGAGCGTTTGTGTGGGTGAATGACTATAGTGTAAAGCGCTTTGAGTGGTCAGAAATGATCGGAAAAAGCGCTATATAAGTTCAGTCCATTTACTTTAACTCTAATTCATACAATCTCTGGTGAAGGTGATGAGGCAGGCGCAGCAGACCCAGGTTGAAATGATGATTTTTATGATGTTGTCAGAAATACAAAAGTCCAAAATCCAGGCAGCACAGATTGAGCAAGAAGGCTAAGAGCTCAAAAAACTGGTAGCAACTGGTATAGACTTGACGGCTGACAATACAACTAGACAAGACCAGAAGACCAGACAGATTAGATACACTAGACAAGGAACACAGGTGGGATTAAATACACAGAGGGTAATCAGGGAACGAGACACAGTTGGGAACAATCAAGGGGTAGACAGTACTCAATAGACACAGAAACCTAAAACAAACACACAGAAAAACTCAAATCCTCACAGTACCTCCCCATAGCCCTTAAGGGGGCTATGGGGAGGTCCAAGACACCCAAACAGTCCAAAAAACACAACAAGTGTGGGTGGAGGAGCGCTGGACAGAGGGCCAGAGTTCATGAAATAAAAAACAAAAAAAGACAAATAAACTTAGTCCCAACAAAAAAAAAAAAAAAAACAGCACGGTCAGGGCGGGGCCTGCCGAGAGCAGGTCGGTCGCAGTGACGCAGGATGCGGACCCCTGGTGGGAGATCCGGCGGGCGACGACAGCGCAGAATGCGGACCCATCGTGGCGAGTCCGGGGGCCAGCAACTGCGCATGAAGCAGGCCTTCTTGGCTGATCCGGAGGCGGAAACAGCGCAAGAAGCGGACCGTCGTAGCGGATCCGGAGGTCGGGAACGGCGCAGGAAGAACCCACGGAGAGGCGGAGGCGAGCGGCCGTATAGCCGCACGGACCATCGATGAGGCGAAGGCTGGCGACGAGCAGGAGATCCAGGAGTGCAGACAGATGGATCCGAAGTGCCGGCAGCCTGTCCCGGTGATGGCTCTGGCGGCTCGGGCAGGCTATCCGCAGGCGAAGCGCAGGAAGTCACTGGGAAGCAACGACGAGTCACTGGAGAACCCACTTACTAGGGCGGGCCACGCCACCAGCAGTGTCAGCCTGGCCGCCTGGAACCCCATGACCAAGGGTACGGCGGCTGGATGCGGGCTGGCAAGTTCACGTTTGTGCATTACAAATTTTGAGCCCACAGTCATCAAATTCAGTCCAAATTCTTTGAAAAATAGTAAAACAATTATTTTTAAAGCCCAGTGGACCTGTGTGAATCACACACAAACTTGGAGGACTCCAATGCAGAGAGCATGTGAAAAAAGCAACAGAAGGAAACGTCTGCAGAACAACAACAGACGCATGAGTTAGTTTTGCAGAGTGCTCAATGCCACCCTCCTTCTTAAATTGTCCCCTGGGTAGGGAGTCATGCCACCCATATTAAAAATGTCTCTGAGGTCGTGGAAACCATCGACCCTTTCAGGTCAGGGGTGACCATAAGGTCTGCTCTCATCGTGCTACTGAAATGTTCGTGCTCCGTATTGCAGATACTGTCCACAGAACTGCTGGTGGTCTGAACTCTGTCCATGTTCAGCTTTTTGAATCTTTTCTTTCTCACACCATGGCTCTGCTTGTACAGCTGTACAAGTTTCAGACTGTCAGACCAGGGACATAGCAACAGTTTTTTTTCTCAATGACCCAAAAACCATAAACAAGTGAAAAGTGTGTGGGGGAGGGGGTTCCAGTGGGAAAGGAGAGGTGGGGATCATGCACAGTCAGAGCGCTGTCATCAGTGATAAAAGTCCTCTGAAGCACAGGAGATAGCATGCATGTGATGAGATTAGGATGAAGCTTCACTCAACCCATCTGATTCAGTCCACACTGACCAGACCGATGTTTTCATGTCTTCATTTACTGACTGGGGTTTGTTGAAGAGAGAAGTGAGATTATTTAGCCTTCAGACAAGCTAACATTACCTTAACTGTCCTACTTCTGACCTAACAACAGAAACCCAGCACCTTGTAGTGTCAGGTGTCATCACATTCTCCATAACACTGGTTTTGAATAGGTGTGTGTGTACTTGTGAAAGTGGTAGAAAGTCAGTTTCACAGGATTTGCCAAAGAAGGGAGGCCTTTAAACCTCATTCAATCTAAAGTTCTAATAGTTAGATTTAGAGGTAAGGTGTGAATTAACTTTTGAATATAGCAGCAGTATTAAATTTTTACCAAAATATGCTTTTTTTTTAATTTACATATTTGTTAAAAGACTAAAATACTATGTCACTATGTCATGACAGTATCAGAAAAATAATGTGACTCCAACACACCTGTGTAGAGACAATACTTTACAGTCAAGCAACGGGCAATACAATATGTGAAGGTTGTGCAATGGAGCTTTTGCAGTAACAATGCACTCATGAGAAAAAAAAAAACAACAAAACACTTGATTGGATGTCTGCCAGCTTATAACAGGATTAGCTGAGACCATTAATCAAATAGCTGAGACCATTAATCAAATAGCTGAGACCATTAATCAAAGCACCTCTTGTGTGGTTCTTGACTATTTTTTAAATTTTTTGAAGTTTCTTCACTTTTGTGGACACAATTTCCTGCCTGTCTGAAGAATCAGCTGCACCACTGAGTTTGTCCTGAGTGACTCATTGCGAGTGGAGGAGCATTTCCTGACTGCTGGACTTGATTAAAGCAGACCAGTGTGGTGTAATTTGGGCTTTTTTTTTCCTTTGGCAGTTACCTCTCAGCCAAATTGAATTTGGTTTGGTCTCAACTCCTGTCAAATGCATTGCCGTAAGTGGATTCCACCGCACGCACTATGGCTCCAGCTTATGTAAGGGCTGTCATGCGAGCTCCAAAAGGAGCCTCCTCGACATGACACACAGCAGAACCTTTACAAAGGCACAGAGAAAATGCCCCGCACCACGGTCAGTAGCTGTGTTTCCATTAGTCAAAAAAATTTAGCAAATTGAAATTGCGAAAATAAAATTGCTTAACGAAAAATTAAAAATTCTCAGTTTTGGATAAAAAGTTTTTGCGCTATGAGATGGTTTCTCAGTTGTATCCAAATAGATTTATGACACAAAACTGCAATGGAAACAGTTTTTTCTCTTCACAAGATCAACAGCCCAATGCTACTACTGGCAGAAAAGACAAAGAAGATGACAGGAAGTAGTTTGAGGATGTTGGTTTGTTTTATTTTTTTTGGACAATGTGCATCTGGTTCTGCTCTCTCTCACAGCACCACACAGTTCATAAAACGTATCACTGATACATGATGAATGTTTAACTCTAATGTAAAATCGGTGACCACACTTTCCCCAAAACGCCACATACGTAGTCGCTCCAAGGTATGAGGGGTTTGTCTGAATAAGACACCGACGTCTCCTCTGATTGGCTGAATTTCAAATCTTATGTAACTGTTTACATCCGTCGCTGCCATGATTTTAAATGGCTGATCACACATCATAGTGCACTAATTGTAAAGAAGTCAACTGTGCAGTGGGGAATGTTTAATTTACTCTTTTTTGAAGAGCAAATCTCCCTCTGACGCCCTGGCAACCACACCGTTTGTCTAAGCTGCCAGAAAGGACATAAAGACAACAAAAGAAAAAAAAAATCTAACCAAATACTACTAAAATTACATATTTTGAGCACTGATTTACAAGGACAAATCCATTACTTTCATTTTTAAAACACACATGCAGACCAAACAGCGTCGCAGGAATTCCAGATAACCTCACAGGCATGTTTGGACTGCAGGAGGAAGAAGAAGAACCCATTTTTACACATGAACTTTCATTCATTACCTGAGCTAACATTACCTTAACTGTCCTACTTCTGACCTAACAACAGAAACTCGGCACCTTGTAGCGTCAGGTGTGATCACATTCTCAATAAACAGATCTTGTGCCACATAACTCTTAAAAAGTGGGTTTACGACTGAAGCACTCTTTCAAAGACTTAATGAAGTTCAAAATGTCATGGTGGCGACAGATTTCCTTTAATTTGTTTTCAAGGTACCTTCCAACTTCTAGAGATTATAGTTCACAGGCCTTGAACTTAAACTGTAACACACCAACAAGCTTGGAGACCTTAAGATAAATTAAAAAATTATACAAATCAGAGAAAAGAGACTTGTAGATGGAATATGAGGGATTAGACATGAGTTGAATAGCCTGGTGGCGCCGGTGCATGGCAGCCACTGTCCAACTGTCAGACCGTCCCAGGGAAACTAGGGCTACAATCCATTAGCTTGTCAAGATCAGCGTGTGTGAATGACTGAATGTAGTGTAAAGTCCTCTGGACTTGATATAGCACCATACAAGTACAAGGCATCTATAAAGAAAAACAACAACTTGTTTTCTGTAATCTTGGTAATAGAACCCGTTTAGTGGGTTTGACAGACTTACATGACTCAGATCAGCATACAAGGTTAGGGTTTGTAAATGCCACCCAAAATTACTGTCATTACACCTAGAACAAATTGCAACTTCGAGTTTGTCAGAGGCAAACCTGTTATACAATGCACAGCTTGGTATTGTTTAGAGGAGATTTCCAAACAGAATTTGCCAGTTTGTCCCTTAATTCTGAACAAACAATCCTTATGTGGTCCCCATCTTGTCCTTTAAACTTTATCAGGGCTTGTTTCAAGACAACATATCAGAACAGACCAGCCTACGACTTATAGTCAGTTAGTCTTTTATGACAATGTTAGACATTTAAAGATTTACTTGTGTCCATTGTAACTCCGGTCCGTTCGGTCCTGCTTAACGGAGATGATGTGCGCGCAAGTCCTCTAAATGAAGCACTGTTTGTTAGACATTACAGCACATTTCCTTTAACAGCAGTCACATTTCAGATATTCAGCTGACATTCTGCTCGTGACAAGCTGGCTTCTGGAACTCAGAAAACGTGCAGAAAAAAAAACAAAAAAACAACCCAAAAGTAAAAACAGAAGCAATTTATTGAGTTTATAACTCATGTAAAAAGACAAGGCAAACATGCATCATTTACAAGCGTATAAAAGGAAAAACTGGTTTACACTTAGCAAGACGTGACGACCTGGGACAGAGGTCAATGTTTGTAAAAAAAAGCAAAAAAAAAAAAAAAACATTCAAATGCCTTTAGGATCCTTTGGCTGAATATCTAATGACTACAGCAACAAGTTGAGGCACTTTAACACTTTATATTAGTAAAAGCTAAACAGACAATGGTGTACATCTACAGAAAAGATCACCTGAAACGAACAAAACCCACCGTTAATAAAAGGCAGTGTTTGCATCAGTTGATGCACACAACTCAATGCAGAGATACTTTAACTGTTTCATTTGTCAAAACAACAAATTGAAACGAGTAAAGTCTTTCTATTGAGTTTTAAAACAGGCGAGTGACTAAACAAAGCCTAAATAGTGACACTATTTGTTGTAGTCTGTGGGCTCGTCACCTTCTTCTATGAGCAAACAGGTGCGCACCAGCGCCTCTGTCACAATGTAAGGGTCACAGTTGGCGGACGGACGGCGGTCCTCGAAGTAGCCCCTCTTCTCTTGTCCCACCATACGGGGGATGCGGATGCTGGCCCCGCGGTTGGCCACGCCAGCCGAGAACTCGTCAATGTTTGAGGTTTCGTGATGACCGGTCAGGCGCCTGGCGTTGTCGAGCCCGCCTTTAGGGTCATACGCCCGGATGTGGTACATGTGTCTCTTTGCCAGCCTCTCAATGGACTCCTCAATGACTCTGAGGGAAGAGACGTTTAGGATTAGGAAACGCTGAATCATGAACTTATCGGACAGTACTCGATCGACTGGCTGGGTCCTTACTTGAGTCCTCCTGCCTCACGCATCTCCTTGGTGCTGAAGTTGGTGTGGCAGCCAGCGCCGTTCCAGTTCCCTGAGATGGGTTTGGGATCGAATGACACCACCACGCCAAAATCCTCACAGACTCTGTGAAGGATGAAGCGAGCAACCCAAAGATGGTCCCCCATGTTGATTCCTTCACAGGGTCCTACCTGGAACTCCCACTGTAACAGCAGCAGCAACATCTATGTCAATTATCATGTACGTAGACGGTGTGTTCTGTGATTGGTTGAGGGAAAAGTACCTGTGCTGGCATGACTTCAGCGTTTGTTCCACAAATCTGAACCCCAGCGTACAAACAGGCTCGGTAGTGGGCCTCCACAATGTCCCGGCCATATGCCTTATCTGCTCCAACTCCACAATAATAAGGCCCTAAATGATCAAAATATGTTAAGGTTAGCGGTTGAGGTGGCTCTTCAAAATTTACGTAGTAAATAAAGATCTCACCTTGTGGACCTGGGAACCCGTTGGAGGGCCAGCCGAAGGGATGTCCATCTGTACCCAGGATGGTGTACTCCTGCTCCATGCCAAACCATGGGTGGTGCTGCTCCACCATCCCCATGATCTGTTTACAGCTCTGCCGCAAGTTGGTCTCTTTTTGGGAGGCAAAAGAAAGAAGTTAGAATACAAACAACAACAACAAAAAAGATCTTCTTTGGCTTGTTTTTCCCTCCGCTCACCTGCTGGCTTGCGGTTGTATTTCAACACCTCACAGAGCACCAGCTTATTGGGGTCCTTTCTGAACGGGTCCCTGAACATGACCGCAGGAACGAGGTACATGTCGCTGTTAGAACCCTCTGACTGACACGTGCTAGAGCCGTCGAAGTTCCACTCGGGAAGATCTAACAAAGGAAAGGGGAGATCAAAAACCTGCAACAAGCATCTGAGAGCAACAGTTCAACCTCACTTTAACAGATGTCGATCGTACCTTCGATGGTTTTTGGTTCAGAATCTAGAGTTTTGGTCTTGCATCGCAGTCCCTCTCCTGTTCCATCTATCCATATGTACATGGCTTGGACCTTTTCTCCCTGAGGGAGCTCCATGTACTGCTGCTTAACAGCTTTGCTCAGTTTTGAACTTGCTGAGGTGGCCATTTTTCCTGACCCACTGACCTGCAGAGAGAGGACAAAACAGGATGGGCTTCTCTATTGGAATCATTTTGTTCTAATAAATACTCCTGTTTATACAACCGCTCAGTTAACAGAGTGTAATGTTCAAAGGAGAGTCATCAATCTTTAAAAAAAAAAACAAACAAAAAAACATTATCTGTCAAAAACACATTACCATAATTTCATTAAGAAAAAAAGATAAAAAATGCTCATCTTCCTAAAATCATGGCCTAAATCTTTTATTTATTTATTTTTTTTTTTGCCAAATGTGATTGTTTTGTGTGCCTAGTTTACCTATTGGCGAAAAAAAAAAAGGTGGCGTCACCTTCCTATTATTTTAGGAAGGTGACGAAATGTAAATCTAATGCCAACTTTATGGGCAGCAAAGGTTAGTTTGATGTCAAATAAACTGTAGTGAAGGCTAACTATTGTACATCTCCGACTAAAAATGGCAACATCACTGACAAACATTACAAAGCCGTCCTTTGTTCCGATCCAGCTACGGACTGAGAGCCTAAGTAGGTAAGGAGAAAGTTTGCGACAGACGGAGCAAATGATGGAAACAACTCAGAAGAGCACGTTTGTTGAAGACAAAAACTCACATACCTGATGTTAAGTGTAGAAAAATATCGAAAGATCAAAAGAGTATCTTGCTCTGTGCTCGAAGTGTCTCTTTTTATTGTTGTTCATTCCTGCTGACCCCCGCTCCTGCTCCTTTGCATTTATATCCCTGCCTAGCATCTCCGTCGCCTCCCATTGGTCCGAAGCGAAACGTGACCAGCCCGTGACGAAGGGATGGAGGAGGCACGCGCTCTGACACTTCAGCGGCGAACAAAGCAAGTCCCCCCACCCCCGACATTTCATTAAAAGAAAGACTTTCAGCCCCCAAAAAGTCACAAAAGTATGAATGAAGACCCGGACACTAAGAAGACAAGATAAACTGCATCTAAAATGAGACGCAAACTGGTTGGAGTGGGAATCTCAACAAACCGAGTGGTAAACAAAAAGTCTGCCCTCTAGTGTCTGATACCTGCCTGTTCAAATGTTTTTCTTTCGTGTTTTTAATATAAAAAAAAAAATAAATAATGAAAATGTAAATAATAATAAAAAAATGTCCTACTTAAAATTTAAACATTAAATGAAAAAATTTTGATATTCAAACTATGAAACACTGTCTTATTTAAAAATAGGGATGCACAATAATTTGATACATTTCATGCTTAAATTTGCAAAAATAATTCAATAAATATATTACTTGAAATGTTGTAATTAAATAAAAAGTGTGTATATCTTACTGAAATAAAAAAAATGTAAACAAAATATGAAAGGCACCATCTTACTCAATATAACGATCAGATAAATTCCTTATTTACATTGTTTATCCATCCATCCATTTGGGGTCCCTAGTGGGGTCGGGAGGGTTGCTGGTGCCTATTTCTAGCTTCTGGGCAAGAGGCAGAGTACACTGCAGAGCAACACAGAAACAGACAACCTTGCACACACACCTAGGGAGAATTTAGAGAGACCAATTAACCTAACAGTCATGTTTTTGGACTGTGGGAGGAAGCCGGAGTACCCGGAGAGAACCCACGCACGCACAGGGAGAACATGCAAACTCCGTGCAGAAAGACCCCGGGCCGGGAATCGAACCCAGAATCTTCTTGCTGCAAGGCAACAGCTCTACCAACTGCGCCACTGTGCAGCCCTTCTAAATGTAATCAGATTAGTAAAATAAAACCATTAAGTTGAACAGAAACAGAATACACAGGGTTTATTCTGCCCTGGTGTGGGAGTCCTGGGTCAGCTATATTTGTTTTTAAAATACAGGATTAGATAACAAAGAGTAACAAGAGAAGAAACATAGCTGTGCTCAGGGTTTGGTTCCAGTAAACATGAAACTCATATAGAGTTGCAACATCGGTGACCCTGTGAACTGGGTATTGTAGGGATGTTTGGAAAGTAAACCACGGTGATTCTAACAGTCTGAGATCTGCATAGCAACAGTCAGAACCGTCGGTTTATGCTCCAGGTTGGTTTTCACTCATTAGCTGCCTGAAACACGAGGAGTGGGCCAGTGCAAAACATGTTTCTATTCAGTTTGCTGCAGACAAGACAAGATGGTTCTGTGTTCATAGCGTTTCAGACATATTCAGGGCCATCTCAATATGTTCATAAGTTATCAGCAATTCGTTACATTACCACAAAACCTTGAGGTATTTTATTTAGATTAGATTAACAAAATGCCTGAACCCCTCCTTGGTCTGCCACCTTATTGTGGTGGAGGGGTTTGAGTGTCCCAATGATGCTAGGAGCTATGCTGTCTGGGGTTTTATGCCCTTGGTTAGGTCACCCAAGGTAGACAGATCGTAGGTGAGGAAGCAGACTAAGTGCAGCCTGAAGACCCCTATGAAGAGAAACAACTTTGGACTTGGTGTTACCTCGCTCGGACGCGGGCCAACGGGGCCCCACTCTGGAGCCAGGCCTGTAGGGGGGGCACAATGGCGAGCACCTAGTGGCCGGGCTTTTACCCATGGAACCTGGCCGGGCTCAGCCCGAAGAGGAAACATGGGTCCCCCCTCCCATGGGCCCACCACCTCTGAGAGGGGCACAGGGATCGAGTGAAGTATGTGACGGGTAGCTGCCTAGAGAGGGGGCCCTGGCAGTTGCAGAAGCTGGTTCTTGAGATGTGGAATGTCACCTCTCTGGTGGGGAAGGAGCCGGAGCTGGTGTGTGAGGTTGAGAGGTTCCGGCTAGGTGAGAAATAGTCGGTCTCACCTCGACGAGAGGCTCTGGTTCTGGAACCAGTCTCCTTGAGAGGGGCTGGACATACTTCCACTCTGGAGTTGCCCACGGTGAGAGGGGTCGGGCAGGAGTGGGCATACTTGTTGCCCACCATCTCGCCGCCTGTACATTGGAGCTTAACCCCATGAATAAGAGGGTAGCCTCCCTCCACCTATGGGTGAAGGGATGGGTCATGACTGTTGTTTGTGCTTATGGGCCGAACGATAGTTCAGAATACCCCCCCTTCTTGGAATCCCTAGAGGGGGTACTGGACAGTGCCCCCTCTGGAGACTCCTGCTGGGGGACTTCAACTCTCATGTGGGCAATGACAGTGAGACCTGGAGGGGCGTGGCTGGGAGGAATGGCCCCCCAATCTGAACTCGAGTAGTGTCCTGTTGTAGGATTTCTATGCTCGTCACGGACTGTCCATAACGAACACCATGTTCAGGCATAAGGGTGTCCTGATGTGCACTTGGCACCAGTTCGATGATCGACTTTGTTATTGTTTCATCAGATCTGCAGCCGTATGTCTTGGACACTCGGGTAAAGAGAGGTGCGGAGCTGTCCACTGACCACTACCTGGTGGTGAGTTGGCTCCGTTGGTGGGGGAGGATGCCGGTCAGACCTGGCAGGCCCAAACGTGTTGTAAGGGTCTGCTGGAACATGTGGTGGCGTCCCCTGTGAGACAGAGCTTTAACTCCCATCTCCGGCAGAATTTTGAACACGTTTTAGGGGAGGTGGGAGATATTGAGTCTGAATGGACTATGTTCCTTGCCTCTATTGTCGAGGCAGCTTATCGGAGCTGTGGCCGCAAGGTTGTCGGTGCCTGTCAGATATCCATCAACCCTCGAACCCGTTGGTGGACACCTTTGGTGAGGGACGTTGTCAGGCTGAAGAAGGAGTCCTATAGGGCCTTTTTGGCCTGTGGGACAACAGAAGCAGCTGATGGGTACCGACGGGCGAAGCGGCATGCAGCTTGGGTGGTTGCTGAGGCAAAAACTCGGGCATGGGAGGAGTTTGGAGAGGCCATGGAGAAAGACTTCCGTACGGCTTAGAGACGATTCTGGTCCACCATCTGGCATCTCAGGAGGGGGAAGCAGTGCAACACCAACACTGTTTATAGTGGGGATGGTGTGCTGCTGATCTCGACTTAGGACCTCGACGTTGTGGGCCGGCGGGCAGAATACTTTGAAGACCTCCTCAATCCCACAAACATGCCTTCCATTGGGGAAGCTGAGCCTGGGGACTCTGTGTCGGGCTCTCCAGTCTCTGGGGACGAGGTCACCGAGGTGGTTAAAAAGCTCCTCGGTGGCAGGGTCCCGGGGGTGGATGAGATTAGCCCAGAGTTCCTTAAAGCTCTGGATATTGTAGGGTTGTGTTGGCTGACGCAACTCTGCAGTATTGCATGACATCGGGGGCAGTTCCCCTGGATTGGCAGACTGGGCTGATAGTCCCCTTGTTTAAACAGGGGGACCAGAGGGTGTGCTCCAATTACAGGGGGGTCACACTCCCTGGCAAGGTCTATTTAGGGGTTCTGGAGAGGATGGTCCGTCGGATAGTCGAACCTTGGATTCAGGAAGAGCAGTTAGTCCTGGTTGTAGAACACTGGACAAGCTCAACACCCTCAACAGGTTCCTGAAGGGTGCATGGGAGTTCGCCCAGCCGGTCTACATGTGTTTTGTGGACTTGGAGGCGTTCGACCATGTCTCTCAGGGAGCCCTGTGGGGGGTTCTCCAGGAGTATGGGATACCGGGCCCTTTGATACGGGCTGTCAGGTCCTTGTATGACCGGTGTCAGAGTCTGGTCCGCATTGCCGGCAGCAATGAGGACCAGTGAGAGTTGGACTCTCACCGGGGCTGCCCTTTGTCACCGATTCTGTTCATTACTTTCATGGACAGAATTTCTAGGCACAGCCGAGGCTTTGAGGGTGGCCTTGGGATCGCATCTCTGCTTTTTGCGGATGATGCGGTCCTATTGGCTTCATCAGGTCATGATCTTCATCTCCCCCTGGATCGGTTCGCAGCCGAGTGTGAAGCGGCCGGGATGAGGATCAGTGCCTCCAAATCCGAGGCCATGGTCTTGAGCTGGAAAAGGGTAGAGTGCCTTCTCCAGGTCAGGGGTGGTGTCCTGCCCCAAGTGGAGGAGTTTAAGTATCTCGGGATCTTGTTTACAAATGAGGGAAGAAGGCAGCGGGAGATCGACAGGCAGATTGGCGCAGCATCTGCCGTGAAGTAGGCGCTGTACCGGTCCGTTGTGGTGAAGAGAGAGCTGAGCCAAAAAGCGAAGCTCTTGATTTACCCGTCGATCTATGTTCCTACCCTCATCTATGATCATGAGCTTTGGGTCATGACCGAAAGAACGAGATCGCGGACACAAGTGGCCAAAATGGGTTTTCTTCTTAGGGTGTCTGTGCTCTCCCTTAGAGATAGGGTGAGAAGCTTGGTCATCCGGGACGGACTCAGAGTAGAGCCACTGCTCCTCCACATCAAGAGGAGCCAGTTGAGGTGCCTCGGATTTCCCCGGAAGAGCTGGAAGAAGTGGCTGGGGAGAGGGAAGTCTAGGCCTCCCTTCTTAAGCTGCTACCCCCGCGACCCAACCCCGGATAAGCAGAAGAAAATGGATGGATGGATGGATGGATGGATATTATTTCTCCTACAAGTTTCTACTTACAGCTTATTGCTTAAAAGTTAACTATAACGCCTGAGCTGAAATGTAAACCACACTTCACTTCTTTCTTTTTGACAGCTACATAAATCATTTATTTTGAGCAGCACACTGTTTTTAAAGTTCTTCTTGGATACCAAAATGAATGTTGGGTTTTGTTGCATAGTAACGGGTCAGTAGGATTTCACTGATGATGACTCCTGAAGAGCCAACCAAGAATAAAAATACAAATCCAGAGCAGTAGTACATGTTCTGCCTGTCGAGCAGAAATCGTGACCCAGTTCCCCTGCCAGCTTCCTCTGTGTTGGCAGACGGAGATGTAAAAATAAAAGTGCCAGAGCAGCATTTCCACTTTGATTCTGGAAAGCTTGAGTTTTTATACCCACAAAGTTGTCAAGTAGAATGGTGGGAAAAAAAATGTATTCAGCTTCAACAGGACTCTGATGGTTACACTTTATACTTCCAATTAGAAACATGTGAGACCTGATTAAGGCATGGAGAGTAAAGTTATATCATGAGGAATGTTGCTGAATTGAAAAAGCTCCCAATAAGAGACAGATGCTGGCTGTGAGTCTCCAGGGGGCGCTGTGGAGCTCTAGCAGGACATGAAACACTTTTTAATCTATCACAGTGAAGAAACTCAAAACTACAACGATGTATTAGGGCCATTTTAGTTTTACAAGAAAAGACGAGAAAATTTGTAAGAAAAAAAAATCTGAACTTTTGAGATTTATCTAAAAATGTTCTAGAAAAAAAAAACGTGGAAATTTCTGAGTTTCAAAGGTCAAAGTCAAACTCCTCACTCGGAAAGTAGAATTTTTTTTTTTCTAGAAAATTTCTGATAGTCTGAAGTGTTCCATGCCAAGGAATAGCACCAAAATACAACAGAAGAAAACCAACAGTTGTAAGAGATTTGCTATTTTCATATTTGAATCATTAAACAATCAGAGCAACTTTGACATTCAGGTGAGAAGTCATGTTGTTCTATGTTTTCAGTTCTTTTCTGTGATGTAGACAGCAAACAAAATCAGAATTTAGGTCCATAAGTTGACTGAGTTGGTCCAGTAAACGTATGTTCATGGTCCCAGAGATGTATGATTTAGTGTATTTAAGGATCCCCACTAGTCTGTAGTCTATTACTTCTGGGGTTCACACACTCCAAACATTACAATAAAGTGACACAAACGTTACAAAAACATCTCAAAATAACCCAAAACACAGAAATCCAATAAAAACACAAAAATGCTAATCAACAACCTCTGCAATTTATATTTTCTTAATTCATTTTTTGCCCTGCCTTACTTTTCTGTCGGCCAGAATCAATTTAAAATTTCCCCTGTCTCAATTGTAGGCAGGAAGATTATTAGCGATGCACTGCCTCCAACTTCCATTCCTTTTTAATAACAGTAAAGCCATTTTGAAAAAACAATCTATGCAACGCAATGATGACTGCAAGGTTTTATATAAAAAAAAAAAACCTCTGCAAAAGCTGATTTGATGTCTGCTGTAAAACAGATCTTCAACTTCAATAATCCTGAATTATCTCATATTTAGAATAAATGAGACATTTCAAACTCTGTTTCCGCCCCCAACATCTGCGAGACGAGACTCATGATTTTTGTGTAAACGTCTATTAAAACCTCCCATTGATCAGCGTCATTACAGGAGCTGGATATTGTTACATCCGTCATTCCCAGATTGAAACAAAGTCGAGTTGAGCACAATGAGAAACGTTCTGTACTCCTTCTTTCATGATTCGAAGACGTGTCACCAAAATTAGCAGTCTCAGAACATGCTTGTTTTGCTCTTTTGAAAGGCTTGTGGTTGATTCATATTTCCAGCCTTTCCCTATTTTTACCTTCCTGCAAAAGGTTTCATGTTGTGACGCAGCAGAGAGAACATGCAGTACATATAAAAAAACAAAGTATCTTTGGACTGATTATCTGCAGAATCTGACTCTTGCACTGACTCTACAACCGGAAGGATTTATCTCCCCACTCCAAGACAACTTATGGAGAGCAGGAACTATTATCCAAATGTGGTACAAGGTAAAAGGTTCCTGATTGAGAACCCATTCCCCATCAGCATTGGATTAAACATTTGGTTGTTTCAAGAGATGCTAGAACCTGTCTGGCTGTGTGAAATAGTAATTACCCTCTTATGGCTTTAATGACTGATAATGAGTTGTTCACATTGCTGTGAAAGATGTTGAAATGCCCTGGACCTGAAGTTGCAAAAAAGCCCCAGACCATGACACTACATCCACCATGTTTGACTTGCCATGCTGTTCTTTTTCTAAAACGTTGTGTTCATTTTCTCTCACACACACACACTACCTCTGAGTAGCTATTTTCAGTCACCGGTGGTCGTGGCTTTGGAATTTAGCCACAAATAAAATGCATGCATGCCATTTTTTGTGTTTTAATCATTTTTAATCTTAACTGAGGTCTGCAGTGCTTTAGATGTTGTCCTGCATCAGTTCACAAGAGCTTCTGGAGTAACTGGTGAGAAATCTGGATTCTGTAAGGAAATCTGACACACTTTTTTCACATAGCTGTAGGTGCTTATAAAGATGCAGTGAAACTTTGTCTTCAGTCAATAAAAATGTTTGTCCCAATTGGCAAAATACAAAAATTGTACCATACACTGTAAACTTTCTTCACAAAGTCTACTGTCGAGCTGCTGAGACATTGGTGAATCAATGACACAAACTAAAAGTGACAATTTGTCATTTCTGGTCCACAGTCATGGTGTTTTGTGGTGGTATTAGTTTAAATGAACGGGAAATGGGACAATCAGCAACGCCACCAAGTTAAACTACGAATCAGACCCGAAGGTAACTGCAGGAGTGAGCAGTGCTCTAAAAAACAAGTCAGATGAAGTGAATTTATTACAATAAAGTCAATTTAAAACAATGCAGTGGGAAATATAAAAGCAGCACAGTCAATAAAAGTCTCCCGAAAAGCTGAAAACAGAGTCTTAGCTAGGAAAGCGGGGAGTGTGGTCCTTTCGCCAGCGCTCGCTCCTCCGTGACCTCAGCACCTGCCCCGGGGGTCCCGGCGTCTCCCCAGAGTCTCCTTCCATCCGGATCCTGATTTTTGAAACCCGGATCCTGATTTTTAAGGTTTTACAAACATTTATCTATGTTATACAAACATATATAATAAATACAACTTTATTAACAATTTCACCCGTATGTAATTTTAGCATTAATACAATGTTTTTGAATTATCATTGTAAAATGGGAGATGTGTAAAGATCTCCCATTGTACACGGATCCTCTTCTCCATCCGCCCAAGCGACAGGTTTTCGCTCAGGTGCGCCTCTCTGTGTCCCCACCACAGCCTTGACGATGCGGGCTCCTGGGGTGTTCATGCGGCCCCAAAACCTCACATCCCTAACGCTGCTGCTTGACCTCTGGCTTCATGTCAGTGGTTCCTGTTTAGCTTCCAGCGATGCCCTAGTCGCTTCTGTCTCCACTTCCTCTCGTTCAACTACTGATCTGTTCTTTTTATTTCCCAGTTTTCTGGCTTAGAGAACAAGCTTCTCCGGCCGTGCCGTGGGTTGTAACGTCAGCCTCAAAGGCAAATGTACACAAAAAAAAGTCAGAAAAACATGCAACACCACAACCCCAATGAACCCAAAACACACAAACAAAAAACAACAAAAAAAAAACAAAGAAAATCCCACATCTACATAAATCCAAAACAAACACAACAAAGAACAAGACATGCAGTTAACTAAAACAAATTCCACCTTGCCACAGAGTGTTAGGTTTTAAACGCACCACAAAAATGAAGACATGAGGCGTACTCCTTCTTTTCTTGTCGTATTAACTTCTGCCACTAGGTGGAAGCATCCTTCTATTTAACAGATATTGTTTGTCACACAAACACAGATGGGAACAAAAACAGTAGTTTGTCCCTGAGTGTAAAGTATCAGAAGTACAGTGAAAGACAAATGACAGCATGTGGAGAAACAGTAGAAATAAGCAACAATATAGAAAATATTGTTGCTTATTTGTGACATAAACATAATTACACAGTCATGGCTCAATAACAGATTCAAATCCTGATATATGCAGTTGAATTTACTTGAACTGTGAAACTCCTCGTTGGATTTCCTGTTGGCTTGCAGTTACAAATGCATTTTGGGTATTCCTCTATCTGCCCTTCTTCTCAAAGCACTTGCAGGCAACCTGCTTCCGTGTTGTGAACACGCAGCTTGCGTCACAAAATGTCATTTCTCCCGGAGCCAGAGTAATGACCCGGGGAATTTCTGTGCTTCCAGGAACAGCTGCTGTTAGCTTTGGCATTTTATCCTTTGCTTCCTCAACATCTTCACTTTTCACAAAGAACAGTTTTCCAGTTGTGTTTGTCTCAATCAAGCCCCTGAGTAACTGCTCTGCATGGCCCTTACAGTCTGTGATGTCACGGCCCTTTGCCACCATCATGTCAGCCGTTTCTTTTTAAGGCTCCCCTAACACCACCAGGTGCTCCTGTTCCGTTACTGGCCTCGAAAGAATTTCCCGAACCAGCCTCAAATCTTCTTCTGTCCAGTTCTGTGGCGAAAAGGAAGAAGTTGCCTTGTTGTTTGCATTGTGTACACGGTCCGTCGCTTAAAAAGTGCAGCACATACACTTGTGAGTGTTGTGCCTGAAGGGAATCCAGCACAGGATTTAGATGCTGTTTACCGGCTGAGACTGTGGTAAAGCACACAGGCTCTGTCCGCCAACATACAACATGGACTGCCTGAACATAAGAACTGTTTTTACAGCTGTAATTATCTGAGGAATCAACATGAATCACAGACTCTTTGCCTAAACTGTTCAGCTCAAGGCAGAAAGCTTAAGCTGCTTGATGTTAAAGCTAAAATAGTTTACGTAGCCATGGAGGAGTTCAGTTAGGTCCCCTTATGTGTTCTCTACCTTTTTCCTCCCTTTTTGTCTGTCTCCTTCTCTTCTGTGACTGTGTGGGTAGAGGATGTGCTTAAGTTGTTGTATGTGCCTGCGATGTGGACACTTGTCCTTACGACTCTTCATACATGCAAGTCTTGCTGGATGAGTAGCAGCAAACCTTCTCCATCAGCTCTTCCATGTCGTCTTTCTCATTGTGTTTCATCCGACTGAATTTCATATGTCGTGTTCAGAGGGTTGAATTCACAACCCGAAAGGAGCCAAGGTGACTGAAAAGTGAGCAGGAAATCTTCTCTTCTGGTTTCTCTGACTCATTCAATTTACAAGGGACTTTAGGAAAAAAAAAACAAGCCAAAGTGGCTTATAATAAGCAGACTTGGCAACACTGATAACTATACGGAAGGCTGGAAGTGAAATGAGAATGAAAATTCATTTTCATCCGCATGTGACAAAAACTGAGAAAATGTACTATTTGTATTCGACTGGTGTTATCCCATAATATTTTACATGTGCATTACATTATTGTATGAGGCTAAAATCAGTGGCCTTCTAGCCTTCAGCTTATTGCACTTCTGGGTACATATTTTCCTCCTGACCGTTGCCTCCAGCTCTCTGCTGCACCACTCTACTCTCCTCTGAAGCCACTGTGCACTGAGTGCAGGATTTCAGCTTTGCTGATAAACTAATAAATACTAATAATGCCTAAAATTTATGCATATGCATGAATTATTTTTGTTACACCCTAAGATAGAATTTGGACAAAGTTTCTAAGTGTTTACAAAATATTTGATTTACACATTAACACGATTAACAACAAATCAAATGTGTGTGCATTTTCCCTAAATGAACATTTCCTCTAAATGAACAAGGCGGGAAAATACATAATTCGAGACCAAAACCAAAACCAAATCTTTGAGATAGAGTTGAGAAACTGCAATACAAAATCAAATAATATTTCAAGAGGAAACTAAAGCATTGATCTCACAACACTAGTATTGGTCCGACACTGATACTGACAATTATTTCGTCCAGCTGCCTTGTTGGTGAAATGTGCTGCACAAATAAACTTGACTTGACTTAAAAGCATAAAAAAAATAAATGTTCATCACTGACAAAAACTAGGTGTCATTTGTTACAGTTCTTATTAGAACTTTTTATGCTTTCCCAAATCTGACTCTGATGTTTGAAAGACAAACCAAGTAAATTTTCATATGGACTGAGATTCTGACCTACATGTGTGTTACAGCTTGATTTGTGTTCCAAGTGGAAGCTGCTGAGGGATGCGTTAATTATCCCAGGGCTCTCCTCTTGTCTGCCATCGGTTGTCATTATTGGTGCAAATTTCACAGAGCTCCCACTGTACCTGATGATGTGAGCAAAGATAATAAAAATCAGCCTAAATCAAATGAGAAATATTGTTAATTGGCCAACTTATTTCATTTCAGTCCATTATGAAGATTATTAGTTTCTTTTCATGAGGAGGTGATTAAATTTTTAATGGAACATTTAGTTTTTGAAATGACCTTCTTCAATTAAATCTCTTTAATTGAAACTGTATCTTGTTCAATCACTGAATGTTATTTAATTAAACTGTAACACAGATATGTAGGACACTTGTCAAAATCTGGCACCTTTTTTTGGCATATTTAACTGTTTGTAACCGAGCCAACATGTATGTAACATGTATGAGAGAAAGAGTTTCTTCTATTAAGAATCACAGTGTTCATCTGTTCGGTAGATTTTAGCACTATTTTAAAACCACCTTTAATTTATTGGACAAATCAGTCTCATATTTTATATTTTAAATGATTTAATCTGTTCAGTGGGGAAAGAATACAAATAATTTTAATCGCTTATTAGTGGTGGGATGAAATAAATAAAATCTGTAATTAATCACATTTAATCTTGTTTCTTTTTTTAAAAAACAAATATCAATATTTGACACAATGTTGAAAGTTTTCCAATTCAAGATGCGTTTACGTTAAAGATCTAGAACCTTCACATTCTATACACCTAACACAACAATGCAGGGGGAAGAAATGGAATGCTTTTCCGTTTTACAGAGCAGAGTTTTTGTCTTTTAGTTTCATATTTGCAAATGTTGAACCTCTCTCTAAGTCACTCGTCACGTTGGATTTAAGTGAAAATGTTCCTTTTTTGTCAGAACCTGAACACAACAATGTTAAAACAAAAACGCTTTCTGGATTGAAAGCATGTTGGCATGGCAACAATAACATGTTCAGCTGATTTTTTTTTTTTTGTTTGTTTGTTTCTTCCTTCCTCCTCTCACCTCTTCATTCCACCACAGATAAGACCTGGCTTTAGATTTTAAATGTCAGCCCTTTGTAGTAGCGATCACCTTTAAAGTTTACTCTCAAAGCAGCGTTTGCTGAACATTCGTCATTCATGTTTTCATAATATAGAGAAAGTAACCATTACTAGATGAACCCATAAATGCACGAGAATGCATTTTTTTGCAGAATGACTACTGCGTAATACGCAAGAAACAACTGAGCAAAGTGTAAGAGAGAGAGAAAAGCAGAAGAAAGCTACAGTCATGTTGTAGAAGAAATCAAAAAAAGCAAAATAAATTAAAAAAATCAGAAGAAATCAGTGTGAACAGAGGAAAGACCCTGGTACTGAGTTCCACACTGGGGAACTGGATTCTGGACTTCAGACCAGACATACCTCAAACTGTCAGGATCTTCAACACCGTCTCCTCCTCTATCCCCCTCAGCTTGGGCTCGCTGCAGGGCTGAGCCCCCTCCTCTTCACTCTGCTGACGTTTGATGGCTCGGCAAGACACCCCAACTATCACATAGTGAAGTTTACGAACAACACAGCAGTAGTGGCACACGTCACAAACAGTGATGAGTCCAATTACAGAGAGGAGGTGGAACACCTGGTACGGTGGTGCAGAGAGAAAAAGGTCTGCATCAGCGTGAAATACAACAAGGAGGTGGTGGTGGATTTCAGAAGGAACCAGCATCCCGTCCCAGTGTCTCTTCTTCTTCTGGACGCTGCAGAGAGCTGGACTTGGGAGCTCAGTGCCAGGAGCTTCTGTAATTTTCATACTATTAGGAAATTGACCAGTTGTCGTTTTTTTAATATAAAGATAAATTAAAAATATGAACAACAGAAATCCCCTCCCTTATTTATTTATTACCAATAGCATATCAATGTCTTCATAATCCATCCATCCATCCATTTTCTGTTCACCCTTGTCCCTTAATGGGGTCGGGAGGGTTGCTGGTGCCCATCTCCAGCTACATTCCGGGTGAGAGGCGGGGTACACCCTGGACAGGTCACCAGTCTGTCGCAGGGCAACACAGAGACATACAGGACAAACAACCATGCACTCACAC
>CAEGAE010020061.1:0-10210 GCA_903067095.1 Girardinus metallicus | reverse complement strand
TATATATATATAATATGTATATATATATCTTTTTTTAATATTATTTACAAACACTTGTTTCTGATAAATCTGAAGCATAAGTGACAACCAAATAACAATGACAAACAACAATGCAGCTTCTCTTGGCCCACAGGGGGTGCTTGAAAAAACTATAGTTGTGTTCACGTTGCGTTAAAGGAGTTGACCTATCACTGAAGCTATCCAAACCTAAAAATAGCATCTAAATGCTAAACATGTTGCAGCATCACAGATGTCTCCAACACTAATGTTAGCTTCCACAGTCCACATTTCTAAGGAAGAATTTTTTTTTAAAGAAGTTACATGAAATATCAGGTATAAAAGCACTTTCTAGCTGATGGTTGAATAACCTAAATAACCGGAAAATTAAAAAAACAAGCAAACCAATAATGTGTATTTATATATATGCGTTTGTTTGTAATACCCTGTGGGGACCATTTTCCTGACACATACTACATTGTGGGGACCCACTACTCCTTGTGAGGACCAAAACCTGGTCCTCACAAGGGGGTTAGATTTAGGACTGAGGTGTGAATTGAGTTTTGGTTAGGGTTAGGATTAGGTACGTAATGGATAGGGGTAGGGTTAGGATAAAGGTAAGGGTAAGGTTTAGGCTGTAGAAATGAATGGAAGTCAATGGAAAGTCCCCACAAAGATAGCCATGCAAACTTGTCTGTGTGCATGTAAATTATTTTTGTTTTTGATCTAGTGGGCTTCATTTCACAGTGAATCAACAGTTGCGAGAGAGGGGGGGACACATAGTACAACAGGATGTGTTGCGACAGCCATGTGGGGGGCCGAGGCCTCCATGGATGAGTCATACGTTTTCCCCTGTGCCTCTGCCGTACCCCAATATATAGTTTTAATTAAATTGCGATTGATTAATAAGAGGCTCTGCAATTTAAAATTTTAATGGAACCCCACAATATGCAAAATAGACTTGCTAACCAAATGACATTATTTTCCCCTGCATTTCATCAAGTTGAATAGTGTTTAAGAATTGTTTTTGGGGTTTCCCCACGGCACGAATATCAGTTTTCCTGTGGGACTATGCAATTGATATGACCTTAAAGAGGAACAATGACTTTTTTCTGCACCTGTTATCCTGAGATATTGAGTTTTAGAGACGGGTTAGGGAGACAAAGGTGGAGAAGTTGGACACCATAACAGAAACAGAGAGAAATGGAGAGTATCAATGATGGCTACATAAGGAAAAATTTTTGAGTGCCATTACAATAGCGTAATGTCTTTAGAGAGCAGTAGGCAGAATCTGGTACTTGCAGCTGCTTTATATGTTGGTCAATAAATCAATAGAATCCGTCTAGTTAGGTTTTATAGTCTGTGTGTGTTATCTGTCAAAGTTTCAAACATTTTACATTTCTGTTACTTGCAAACAAAAACATAGAAACTAAAAAAAGTATTCTACAATATAGTGATCTATGAAGAATTTGTTTATGGGAACTCCACTCTGAACAAATTCTTTTGAGTGTATTCTCGCATAACGTGATCAACAAAAATGACTGTTTAAAGTAATTTTGGGTTGTTTAATGAGTTGCACTGTTAGATTTCAGTGCAGTGGTAACATGAGAATGTAATAAATTATCATGAACAAAGTAAGAAAGTAGCTGTACATTTACCTCCGAGGGAGTCATAAATGTCACTTAAATGGTTGTTTTTCTTCTATAGAGTTTTAGTAGATCAGAGCAGTTCCACTTGGAAGGTCTGGGGGTCATCCTTAGACATGCTTTTATTGATTTTTAACAAACATTTAATTGATGCCGATGTACGTCTCCAAGACTGTAGACATACATTGCAACCTGGAAGTATTTTATTTAGATTATGGATAAACGCCATTTTATTAATTTATTTTTTATATTTTATTTGCCTATGGAATTTTATTGTTAAAACATTATGTCTAGTTATTTTTGTTCAGGTGCAGAAGTTTTACAGAATCTGATCTTTGTACTACATCACTGTTAGCAGAAGTAGCATCTGTAGCATAGATAAAGCTGTGTAACTGTTGATCAAATAAAGCAAATAAAGTTGCCAAAACAGAAGATGGAGTCCTGTCTGTTTTATGCGTGAAACACATACATACCATAAAGGCAGCGACATAAATCTCCAGAAGAAGGCTCCCTTACACCTGTTTACCTATAACCTGGATCCATTTATCACACTAACCACACACCTCACCACTGTCTCTTCCTTGTCTTGCACTATACTCTTATTATTCTTTGCCACTCGTGACTTCCAATGCTGCCAGCTCTAGTGAAACTTAAGCCCAGTTAAGGGTTTCTCTTTTAAGTAGTGATCCTGCATTAGCAGTTATTTCATATTTTTGTAAAGTTTTTGTTGTAATTTTACAATCTTGCTGCTTTAAAAAAAACTGAAAGAAACTGATATCATGCCCAGTTCAGCTCAGTCTTGGCATTTGTTGGCAGCACCTCAGTGAACTGTTCTCTGAATTTGGCTCTCTTACTCTGCTGATCACTTCTGTCAATTGTGAAGTTGACTTCCCAACAGTTGTAGTTGTACAACAAGATAAACATTAGATTTAGACATCAGGTGTGTTTCTGACAGGTGGGTATATATGATCCAGGTCCTTGTTCTGTATTCCCTGGCACTGTGATGCAGTACACATTGCCAGTCTTGCAGGATTGGAGTACAAATGAGTTGATGAGATTGTAATAAAACTGCTGTACAATGATTTTATCTCTATACATGCTGTGACTTTGTGATTACATCCACTGGCTCAGGCACAAACAGTTGTGCTAGGGTCTAATATATAATACAGAAGCTCCAGGTCCTCACACACACGTTGGTCTCACTGTAAAAGACTAATTCACAGAATTCTTCTGTTACCAAGCATGACCTGGAGCTTTTTACAGGTTTGGTGTGAGAAAAGTGAATTAGGTCATTTCACAACTCTACAGCATGGTATAAAGACCTGACTAGATTAGTTTTGATTAGCACAGCAAGGCCTCCTCAGGGAGAAACAGTGAGACTGGATTGAGGGGCGGTGGGCCTGTTTTGTTAATAACGTGCTAAATTAACCATCCGATCTCCTTTCTGCCGTGAGCAACATGTTTTATTCATGGTAATAGACTAACAGGTGTAAGTTGTCAAGTTGCACCTACTTTTTTACTTCTTGTTATTTCAAACAGATGAAAACTTGTTAATTGGATCTCAGGTGCTGCTGTAAGCTTCATAGCTGAGGTTTAGTCTAGCTTTGTCCTTCAGAGTGAAACAGCTCCTTTAGGAGGAGAATTGATCCTAGACAGTCACTTATTGGCTTGTGACCATCAGGTAGCTGGTTAAAGGGAACCACAATTAGTTATAAAAACAGGCCTTATTTAGGAAATATTTATCTTAGATGTAAAAACAACACAGTAATAATACTGTAGGTTATTTAGTTTTTAGAAATTTTAATAAAATATTTTCATAGGAATGTCGCCATGTTGTTCACGCTGCAATGCATTCTGGGTAAATGACTTGTAAGGGTCCAACTGCCTGGCTCCTCCAGCCAAAACATTGACGAATAACTTTATTAAGCCTTTTCAAATTGAACCAGAGCGCATTGAAACCAATTAGAATGTAGAAATCAGAAGAGGTGATGATGAGGAGGAGGACCAAACAGAGGAAGAGGGCAGAGTAATTATGAGTTTCGGCGTGTCAAAAAACAGCAAATTTTTAGGTAAAAGGAAAATTGCAACATATTTAGGCCAACATGTTCAACTAGTCCTGGATCCTTTTAAGTCTTCACCATGAGGTTATTATCATGACATTAATGTAATTATCTTTTTGCAATCAATTGTTTTTATTTAAATTGTTTTACATCCACAAAAACATGTATAATACAGCATAATTACAATAGGAAGACATAGAAATAGAAAGATTTATGTAACCTGCCTGCCCCCCAACCTTCAACCCCATGGTGACCCCAAACCCCGTTCCCTAAGATCTCAAAATAATAACAAATATGGAAGTGAGAAGATGAAATCATCACTTACATATTAAGAGGATTACTTATTATGTTGCATTCTTTCTCTAACCAAAGAATAAGCTGCATCCCATGCTCTAATAATTTTTGGCTGGCTGCTTGCATCCTGGTCATTGATCTCTCCATCATAACAATGTCTAGGAAGGAATTGGCCCATTGTTGCCAAGGTAATAAGTGTGGTGGTTGCCATTGTAGTGCCAACACCTTCTTAGCTGCAGTAAGGTCTGCCCACATCATGCGCTTTTGTTGAAGGGAAAGTTCTAAAGTGGAATCGTCATTCAGCAAGAATAAAGATGGTGATAATCGAAAATTAGCTTGAATCATATCACTCAACATGTTGGAAATTTGTCTCCAGAAAGCAGCCACACTGGGACAATCGCAATACATGTGCATGAAAGAGCCTGGAGTCTTAAGTAGTCATTTCCTATTTGTGACCTTAATTAAATAGGTCACAAATAGGAAATGTGATAATCTTCATAGTTTGATGATTATCACATTATGACACCCAGCAATCTTCATTGCTGGGTGTTAAATACATCCTATGGATACATTTAAAGTCTATAAGCTGGTGGTCAGGGTTTTTGGATGTATTATGGAAGTTCTTCCATACTGTATTTTCATCAAACGGCTGTCCTTTTAAGTTCTCTGCCACTGGAAAAGTACCACTGAGGCAATAACCTATTAACATGTGATAATAGGTTATAAACCAACTTTCTGCATGTGAAGCAACTCCAGACTATACAGTTGGTCTCTACAGAACTGTGTGTTGCTGTTTGCGCGTTCTGCTCAGTTTAAAGCAGTAATTTATTCATTAAACAGGTGAAGGCAGTGAGGAGTGTGTTGGTTTCTCCCCATCTAATTAAAACGTAAATCCCTCAGACTTTTGCAGATTAGTTGTGAAGTGTTAGGTTTCTCCCAACATGCCTCATCTCCTCTCTCTTTTGTTCACTCTTAAAGCCATTGCATTGTGGGTAGTATAGACTTCATTCTTTGTCCCTCAGTCACTGTCCGTCATGCTGCTCATGAACACACACTTAGACACCTTGAAATGGGGCTGGGCAATGTATCGAGTATACTCGATGTATTGCGATATTTTCTATTTAAGGTAGTTAAAATGGCTATATCGCAACTATCGAGTATAATAAACTTTCGCCGTCAAATTCACTGCGAGTATGACACCCTCCCCCCTTCCAACCCGAAAACTTTCTACCAATCACGCTGCCCGGAGAAAACGAACAACATGGTGACAGCAGTTTGAGGCGAGCCGTGAATGAGGAATCAGATGAACTAGTCTAGTTCCGAACAGAAACAGCGCTGGGATCAATAATTTGGCAGTGGTTTGGATTTTATATGATGTCGAACAAAATGAGGTCATTTTCGAAACATGTTATCAAATTATTGCCACAAAAGGTTGTACCACAAATTTATTTTACCACCTAATCAGACTATTCTTTTACATGCCGTTCATAGCCGCTCTGCCGCGTTAGAACTGGTCCGTTAAAGTGAAACCTGGAGACGTAGGTATGATTCATTTAGTGCTATGCAATGGGGAAAATAACTCAAAACTACTCATCCTTTTTTTTCTCGCTGTCCTGTCGGCTTTACGCTACACGTAGACTCGTTGCCATAGCAACTGACAACAACGCAACTTTATGTATCAGGATTCAGCACTAAAAACCATCAGGCCAAAACTGTAACACTTCGCTACAGTTTTTGGTTTTTAGGCTTGATGTGTATTTTGCGATTATTAATAAGTGATTGCTTAGGTAGATTAGCCACCACCGCTATTAGCCAAGTGACATTTAAGTGTAGCAGGGAAATGGGGGCGGGAACTTGTGTGGGTGACATCATGGTAAAAGGAGTGTAGTTTAAAATAACATTGGAGCTAATGTAAGAATATTGTGATACATATCGTGTATTGTGATATAACAAAAATATATCGGGATATTAGATTTTCCTCATATCCCCCAGCCCTACCTTGAAATGTGAAAAGCAGTTCAAACTGCAGAGAAGCTCTGTGGCAGCTGCATCGGTTTTAGACCTATGATCATAATTCATACGGCATATGAATTATGATCATGTACACTTTTTCAGAGTTATGGTTGCTTACAAATTACAGCTGTGTTATTGTAAGCAGCAAATCTGAATGGCAACCTTCACCAGCTGACCTTATGTCAAATGACTAATGTCTGATAATTTACTTCAAATATTTGTCAGCCCTCCTGTTATCTTGGGGCATGCTCTGTCCCACTCTCTTGCAGTCTGAATGAATTGCAGTGATGTCTGGACATGTCATAGAACAAAAGTTTCCTTTTAAATAGCCTCTTCCATTAGGTGCTTCCTCTGATTCTTTAAGCACCTCACTAGGAGTGAGAATTGGTAAATGTGTGTCTCTTTCACTGAGCTACAGCCTCCCCAACAAAGAGTGTGGTTGCCCTACCTGTGTATAGTGCATTCACCAATATGTTTCTTCTGAAAATAAAAATATTTCGGAGTGGCCCGGCCAGAGTCTAACCAAAACTTGACATCCATTGGTTTGAGCCATTCTCCCCCTAATCTTTCTATGTACAAATATGTTCAGCTCTTCAGCCTGGTTGATGTTGTTGACACACCTGAGGCAACAAGTTCCAACATCATGAAAACATATTTGTTTGAGGATTCTATTCAACATGTGAACATTTTCCAATCACTGATCTATGTTCATGTAACATTTTTTATTTAGTCAATGCCTCTAACATCAAGCAGCTCAACTTTGCTTCTTCTCCTCTAGCCTTCAGTCGCTCTGCACCAGACTTGGGTCACAGGAACTAAGAGCTGCTGCTTGAGTTCCTGTTTCCCAGAAACTCATGCAGCCGACAGAAAGCAAGGTCCATCTCCAACTTGCTTGCAGATGCTGATGAAAATAAAGGGGAAAGAAAAAAAGTCCTGCACCTGAATCAATCTGGAGTTTGAGTTGTTGATGGATTACATCTCCTCTGGAAAGTAGGGCATGGAGTGCAGCCATGCTGGGCTTCTTGACAGAAGATAAACAGTCAACAGTGTCTATTTATATAATACTTAAAAAAACATATTTAAAAAAATAACTGTGTCAAAAGTGATTAACCATAGATTTTTTACCAATTTGAAATAGCTCATAATTGTAAAGTTCCAGATCTTATTAGTTATTGGCTGAAAAGTCTCCTCTGCTTATAGCAGCTTCTTCTGCATACTTGCTGTCCCCTCACTGCTTCTGGCAAAATACAAACAAGACTTCTCAAGACTTTCTTTCAAAAATGACCTTCTTCTTGACACTTGCCAACATTACAAGGGGTATTATTACTATTATAGCATTCTTGTCCAACAAAAGAACCCTTCACTACTGAAGATAAGTAAAGAAAAAATCATAGTTTGTGTGACCAGGAGAAAAAAAAAAAGAAATGAACATGTCTAACCTTGATCAATATTTGCCTGATAGTAACCTGAGTTATTACCTCAAATGAAAATGATTTTTAAGATTTATTATGTAAGACAAAATTTGAAAACCAGTTGCTGGTTTCCAGGTGAATGTTTGTTGTGTCTTTAGCTATGTAGCAGCACTAGTTAACTGGCCCCGAGCACAGGGAAGCTAATGAGTGACAACAGTGTGGGAACAACAGCTTTTTCCCACCATTATTCCTACAATAGAATGTGTGTATGAAAATATTCATGAGAAGATTTAAGAGTTTCTAAAATTTCCGTGTTTAAGGCATGTCAAGTAAGGCATGGATGACTGTGCCCCGGTGGTATAAAGTGATTTGAAGGTTGTCGGTTTGATTCCTCCTGTCACTTGTCGATGAGCCCTGGGTAAGGCACTAAATGCCAAGTTGCCTACCAATCGATGTGTTAAGTTGTGCAAATTATTGACTGTGGCTTTAGTTTAATGTTCTATATAGGTTTAGATCATTCACCATGTAAATGTCTGCATCTTACAATGGACATGCCAAAGTGGCATTAGGACCATTTATGCGTACATTTTTTTGTATCAGTGTGCACTATGATAATCTTTGTTCTCCCCTCTTTCTGTTTCAGCAAGATTACACTTTGATAGTGGAAGCTTGGGATAAGGACAACGGCACACATGGCAGTGGTAAGAGTCTTTCTGTTCTGATCAAAATGTTCTAATGAAAAAAAATGCAGAAAGAGCACAAGCAGCCATGTGATATTACCTTGGCTAAACAAATATGAGATTCTACCCAGAACTGGAAGACTTGATAATTTGCTGGCCTGTCTTATCACACAATCAAAAAAAGTATTGGAAAGGGCTGAAAGAGTATATTTGTTGCTCCTGTCAGTGTGGAAAGAGTGACAGGAGCACTCTTTCCCCAACTTGGAAACTTGGGGAGTTTCCAAGTTTGAGTTTTTGCAGTTTATATTCACAGAGAAAAATATGTTTTACTTGTAAAAAGATTTTCTCCGTCCACTGTCTCTGCTTATCTGAAATTAGGTCATGTTAGCAGGAGGGACCCCAGACATCCTTTTCTCCTTTTTGGGGATCCAAATGTAATGCAAAGCGAAATCCACCAACTTCTAAGTCTGCAAAAATCAATTTTTAAGTGCCAAGTTTTAAAATAATTCTCCAGACTATTTCAGAGAAGTCAGAGAATTTGAACTTAAAGGTAAAAAATTTTTAACCTTAAAATTTTACAGAAATTTCTATCCATTTCCTGACTACCTGGTTGAATTTTAAAAACTTTCAATAACTTCCACATTAAGTAGGTCACATTTGTGACCCTCTTGTTCTAAAATATATATTTTCAGCTATACCCCTCAATTTTTCTCTGGGAGTCTGATCAGGACATTGGGCTGGACACTCAGAACATTGACTTTGTATTTCTTAATTCACTTCATAACCACCTTGGTGGTACACAATGTCTATTTAGAAAACCCATTTGTGGTCAAGCTTCAACTTCTTGATTGATGTCTTGAAATATTGCTTCAATATTTCCTTTGCATTCCCTCTTTTACCTACAAAATATAATAATGATCACAGTGACCAAACACTGTAAGTTTAGTTTCATCAGACCACAGAACACCACAGAACAGTATCTCCAAAATGAAAGTCTTTTTTCTGAAGTATCTGTAATCTGTTTTTTTATGTTGGTTTTTGAGTAATGGCATTTTCATTTCTAAAATGCCTCTAAAGTGGCCTTTTGCAGGTACAGGACTAATTTCACTTTGAATCATGATACATTTTTACTGTCTTCAGCCAACCTCTTTACAAGGTGTGCCTCTATTCAGCTTAGAAGATGTGAATTACCATTCATCGGCAGGTTCCCAACCTATGACATCATAATCTGAACTTTTCCAAACTGCACATTTTTGCACATTTAAAAGTCTGAATTTGAACAATATTATGAAAAAATATCTCTTTCTTTAATTTGGCAATTAAAACTAATTATCCTAGCTAATCTCAAACAGGGACTGTTTGGTCTGATTTCATGTCTGTAAAGGAAAAAGATCTGAACCTTGCTCAAACAGTTCTGCTTTATGTAACTGTTGAGGTACTGATGAAAATATCTGTTTCTTAAAAACACTGTTTGACAAATAATGAGCTACATCTGTAAAGATGAGGCTTTGGGAGGATATTTATAAGAAAATAAGATAAGGACTTTCAGTCTCGGGTGGTTTTCAACAATGTTAAATATGAAGATCTGAAATTAACGTGGTGTACTTTCTTTTTTGACAACATTTTTAGATGTTATAACTAAATATATTTATTAGACAAACACCTTTGAGACGTCTGCATATGTCATCTTGTCGGCTTCTTTCTGTAGAAAAATTTGAGGTATAGGTATTGTTGTTATTTAAAAATTACTAAGTGTGTTTTTAGTGTGCCTACAGCAGGCACATGCAATTGTTCTTTTTGCGTTTGTATCCTGTTTACAAAACACCTCCGATCTCAATTTTCCACCCGACCTGGGAGAAAGAATGGCTAATGGAGGGATGTGATCCATGTAATTAGTCAAAACTGTAGTAGGTGTTTGCTGACTCTTCCATTAAGAACTTAGGAACGGGTGCTGTGGTGGCGCAGGTGCAAAGCACAACCCACATATGGAGGCTTTAGTCCTCATGCCGGTAGTCGCAGGTTCAATTCCCGGCCTGGCGACATTTGCCGCATGTCTTCTCTCTCTCAATCCCTAATTTCCTGTCAAGCTACTTTCTAATAAAGGCCAC
>CAEGAE010020048.1:0-30265 GCA_903067095.1 Girardinus metallicus | reverse complement strand
CGCCGGACGAAGCGGAGCTAACGCCGGAGTAAGAGAAGCTAACGCCGGACGAAGCGGAGCTAACGCCGGAGTAAGAGGAGCTAACGCCGGACAACGCCGGACAAAGAGGAGCTAACGCCGGACGAAGAGGAGCTAACGCCGGACAAAGAGGAGCTAACGCCGGACGAAGAGGAGCTAACGCCGGACGAAGAGGAGCTAACGCCGGACGAAGAGGAGCTAACGCCGGAGTAAGAGAAGCTTTCGCCGGACGAAGCGGAGCTAACGCCGGAGTCAGAGCCGGCTCTAACGCCGGAGTACAGACCTAAATGAACCGCCGAGCGCTTGAGGAAGGAGCGGGAGAGAACGGCTGGCCGAAATTAGCGTTCATAAATCGGATTAACCTTGAGCTAAACGCCCTTACACTGTGGAGCTCCAGTATCCAACTTGAAGCTGACGTCACTGTGGTATCAACGCATGCGCGAGCTGATCTCCAAATTATGCCCCGCCTCTTCCGTGACAACGCTCACATGCAAAAGGTGAGTCTATATTTTATTAGATTATATGTGCAGTATTAGTATTTTATGTATGCGTGTGAGAAAAAAAATGTATGCGTGTGTGATATTTTTTGTAGTGTATATGCTTAATTTTAACATTTTGTGTGTGTGCGAGAGAAAAATTGCATATGTATGACATTTTAATAGTATATATGTGCAATTTAAATATTTTGTGTTTGTATTAGGACGGAAACAAAAAAACATAGTTTCCGTCCTAAACGGCCCCTCACAGGGGACCAAGACGAGATATTTACGGCACCTTGTCACACTCAGAAACTCATCTACCAGCCATGTACGATGCGCTCTGCCACCCGTTTGCTCAGACCGGGATCTGAAATTTATTGTGCGGTTCGTCCGTAAAGCTACACTTACGGACCATCAACTACTCAGCCGCCGCCGTGTTCAGTCTATCCGCTCACCTGTATAAATCCTCCCGCAGCCTCTTCCCAATGTTCAGTTGCCGTAACTCCAGGCATCGCGCCGGTCATTTTAAAGATGCGTATTGGTCCCCCAAAACGATGAAAACCAGGGCATTATCATTATCAATCCTCCCTGGCCGAACTTAAAGATGGGACGTTATCCGCTAACACTTAGCTTTCATAAACAACTCAGAGGCGGATGTGAGAGCTCTGTGCAACGCAAGTAATGTTCCTACCGGAACACGGTGCTAAATAATAAAACATAAATTACAGGTAAACTCTCCTCGAGGCATTTTAACAATCGAGGTACTCGAATCAATCGAGGAATCGTTTCAGCCCTATCTGTAGGTCTCATTTAGTTGCTCTTCAACTATTCTGACAAACCAGAAGCAATTTAAAATGCTGTGCCTCGCACCTGAGAATAGTTGAGATGCAGCTGAGTCTGGTCCTTCAGGTAGCAGTTGTAGGTGTTCAAAAGTGACAAAAACTCTGCTCTGAAATGAATAAATAAATGAAATATTTTGCACAGCAACATAAAAAACAGAGAAATTCAACATCCTTGTGAAAGTATTCATGTCCATTGACTTTACCCCCCCACATTTCTACATGTTACAGTCAAATACATGCCACACTTCTCAGATTTGTTTGTTTAAAAAAACATTTTCTCCCTTCCAACACTTCAAAATGTATCTGATGAAATGTGAAAATCTTTGTCAAGGGATCTGAATACTTTTACAAGAGACTGTAAACAGGAAATGTTTTTAGCGATTTTTTTTTTTGTGGAATTAAGAAATTTTCCAGAAAAATACCAGAAACATAGAATAAACAAAAAATAAAACAGAAAGCCCTGAATCACCTAGTCAGCGTCCTCCCACTGCCTGCTTGGATCACTGCAGGCAGAGGAGCTTTGTTCATCGCTGTTCAGCTACTGCAGAGAAAAAATAAACCCCAACAGGATCAACTGTAATCACTTGTCACCACAAATACAAAGCAGCCATGCTGAATCCTAAAGCATCAAGCAGTATACAACACAAAACCCATGAACCAACGATGCTAAAACTGGTCTTCCTGCACTCGTACAACCATCGTAGTGTCAATCCTTTCAAAATGCTACTAGAAAATTAAAGTCTTACCCGCTCTGACATTGAAAATCTGAGACAACCTCTTGATTTTGCCTTTTTCCCCAGTCGATTTCTTCTTTCTGTGCTTTAAAATTTTTTTTCGAGCTCTTTCTTTCTCTGTCTGAAGTTATATTTATCCCGTTCTCTCTAACCGTCCCTTTACTCTTTCACTTTCTTTTTTTTCTGCATGTTTCGAAGAGATTTAATAACAGTGCTCCACCCAGTAACCAGTGATGACAGCGTAGAGCCAACCATTTGTTTATATTTTGCCCACAGACGCTGAAGCCTCCCACTGGAACCAACGGCTGCTAGAGTATCTTTGCTCCTACTCTTCTTTTATTTCCTTTGCTTTTCTTTGACAGTGTAAAAGTAACAGCAGCAGTGGTTTATTTAATTGACATTTCCCTTTGTTCTTAGAATTGTCATCTGCCCCAACCTGTTTGTTGTGGTGAAGGAAATATCTGAGCTATTTATTTCTGGTTGACAGTTGAACTAAAGAAGTGCTCAGAGCTGGCCGCAATCCAATAAAGTTTTATACAGTTCCCAGAATTTGCTTTGTTGTCATTTGTTTTGTGTTAAACTTAATGAAGATGGGGACAATTTTTAAATTGTCTCCATTGATGTTCAAGGTGCACATTAATTCTAGTTTCAAAGGGATTTATTTATTTCAATTTTAAGTATTGTTTAAGTAAAAGTGTAGAAGGTGAGTCCCTGCAACAGTTTTGAATCTTTCAGTCTTTTTTTCCCCCAGGATTTCCATTTAGCTCAATGGATCTCTCCAAACCAGACCAGCGTGTTTCTGACAAAAAAAAAGCATCGCCCCCAGCATGACGCTTCCATACCATCACCGTGTCTCGCCAAAACATGACATCTTTGTTTTATTTTATTTATATAGTTTTTAGAAATGATTAAAGCTTAAAAATAATTGAAAGAATAAAACATTTTACGGTATAATTTCACTTTGTTAAAGAATCATATTATCAAATGTATATTGAGTAAAAAAATCTTATTGCATCTTGTAGATGAAAATAAAGGAGATTGTAGATCATTTTCCGTGGAAATAGGTCAAAACCCAAGATGTTGTACATCAATAAGCAACCTATTGGAACTACACAATTATGTTCACTACCAAGAGAACTCTATGTTACATAAAAATAATTTTAGCGCCTAAAACAGAAAGAAGCTTTAGTAACACAAAAACAGTATTTTTTCAGTTTTCCAATTGTGTCAAGGCCACTTACCTCAATTCAGAGAAGCAAGTATTTCATTTAAACTGGTTATTATCTACATGAGACATGCAACAAAGGCTATGAAAGCACTGTTTTTATATTACTCACTTTTGATCAGAAAAAGACATGGCCGGTGGGTGAAAAGCCACAGTGCACACCCAGTAACTCATCTTATTGCCTTCCTGTAAGTCGTTCCTATTCCCTCTTATAATCAACTTCCAATAGATAGTAATTCAAAGTCTTTGTTTTGCTAACACAATGTTAGTCACAATAATTCTGTTTGAAACCCTCAATGATTATATCCCTTAATAAGATAATAAGGAGCAAAACTGCCAATTCACTCACATAACATAAACAAAACCAATCCTACATCTTTTCAGTGTTTGGTTCTGTGGAAAACCACATCAAAATGGTTCTCTATGAAAGATCAAAAACAAGTTCTCCCTACCTGCCCAGTCTTTTGTCTGATCTTCTAAACAATGATGTAGATTTCCACTACATGTTTAGAAGTCGAATGTTTGTGCATTTGTTTGCGTTCAAAGGTCTGAAGTACAGTTGGTGCTGCAGGAGGTGAGCCTGTGTAGCAACCTCAGAGCAGCTGGTTAATTATTGCAGAACACGTTGAGACAATCCTCAGAGGGAGTGGCTGACTGACACCAGATCTGACTTGACTTTAGAATGTGAGCATGTATGAGAGAGAGAGAGAGAGAGTGATAGAAAGAGAGGTAAAGAGAGGGAGAGAGAGAGAAACCGCGTGTACAAACAAAAGGATTTTCAAATTTTTGAATCTGATAAAGCTTCATAGTAGCTAAGCCTTTCTTGCTGCTAAATTCAGCAGCTTAATTCAAACTGCTTTACCAAGTATAAGTTAAAACATGCAAAACAAATTCTTCAACAATACATCACAACTCTGAAGGTCTGATCGACTGCTTATGCCATACTAGAGGCATGGTTTCTTTGATTATTTTTGTGGTCTTTGGAAAAGTTGCTTTAAAACAACTTTTCCATTTATATTTTAAAGACACTTCCCTTTATCCTTCATTCCTTTCTCACTAGGTAGTGTAAAACATTACGGTATAACAATTATGTCTTCAGAGAATTTAGCAAGTATGCAGTCTTAAACTGGAAATTTGCATTTCCACACAGCAAAGTTTAGAATGTAAAGCAATGATTAAGATACTTTCTGAAACTTACCAGGTACACTTTTGAAATGTCTTTGCAAATTTTGCAGAATGTACAGTTCACTTTCCCACAACTTACCATAATCTGAATTCTCAAAGTCAAAGAATAATTTATTCGGCCAGCTACAGAAAGAAACTTTGAGTAAGGAGACAACAGGAACTGCTGTCTTAGTGAGGATGTGTGATTGACTGTTGCTATGCGTAATGCTATCCTCTAGCTGAATGACGTTGTGGTAAAAGTTTCTACTTTTTTAAAAGTTTTTTTTTTTTGTCAGTTTATCTAAGGTGTTTAGCATCAGCTGACTCTGCGTCCCTCTGTGTTTCTCATTGAGTCTTTATGATTGGTTGATGCTCAAAACAAAATAACAAAAAAACACACCCTCGCTAGGCAATTGATAGAAGTTAACTGATCCTACAATGACAGGATTAAGAAAAGAGTGTCACGATGATGAAGATATGCAATATTTAATTATTTGCCACACAACATCAACATGCTTGAACACAGATTATTTACATCCTTGTCCTTACTTTGATTTCCCACGTCTTCATTTTACTAAACCATCTGTTTGATGTTAACGTGGACATTCAGCTGTCAGTAATTTATTGTTTTTGCCTGCTTGTAAAAAGTTGTTTGATCTGACAAAACAAATAACATAAAATGAGGAAGCAAAGGATGTGAAACCAAACAGGACAAAGGAGCAGAGCCCACTGCTGGCAGACCTCTATCCATTTTACAGAATATCTCTCTCGTCTTTCCTTCTTAAGACACTGTTAGGTTCGCTAAAAGTTCTCCTCACTGCTCCGACAACGTGTCACTATAGGAGCTCTCCTAAGGTCTAAGGGGCTTTTAAGACTTTTCTTAAAATGAAGTCACCAGGCGTTACTTTTAGTCCAAGATTTCTTTGTGGGTCCAGGTATTTTTCTGCAACTTAGAGACTCCAGAATCTAGAATGGACTTTCCAGAACTTGCAAGACACTTTCTTGGAACCTTCATAAAACATAAAAAGTCTCTCTACCAGAGCTTATCAAGTACTCTTCGCAAACTTATTGGTAAGTTTTCCAGAATGTACCAGGTACATTTTCATCACTGAACAGTCATCTTGTGCCAAGTTTTAGAAAGAAGTCTTGAAGTTTTATGAAGTCTCGAAGTTTTATCATATTCTTGAGCAACCAGTAAGCTTGAGAATATGATATGCTGTTTTGTTTAGGCATTTCTTAGCGTTGAACTTAGCTTTTTAACTTGTTTTACAAGTCTTCTGGGCATTCTTCCTTCCTTCATTCCGCACTTATTTCCTTCTTACTCATTGGGTCTTTATGAAATTGAATGAAAATTTGTGGATATATAATTATCTCCTTTTTACTTGGACAGTATTTGAAATAAGGGACTTTAAAAGAAAGTCCAGGATAGATCTGACTTGGAACTGAATGCTGAGTCTCCCTTGAACAGATTCATCTGCAAGTGTTTGGCAAGTTTTGGCAAGTAGCTATTTGGTAACCATCTAGTTGCTGCAAAAACACTTGAAGACCTGACAGACATAGATCATGACAAAGCTTGGATTGTTTGATAAGTTGTACGTACAAAGGCCCTGGGCCTCTTGAGGTTACATTCCTCAGCTTGGGTGCTCCTTATATCTCTGTTGCTTTAACAGAAAATCAATTCCTCTAAAACCCTTTAAGTAGCACAATTGTGCTAAAATCTATCACAGTCCAAGTTCCAAACAAAATCTTTAAAGGATCTTCAAAAGACCTGAAAACATCTTTTATTTAACAGCACAGCATGCACCATAATAAAGGGACCTTTTAGTCACTAAAACTGTCTTAGAATTGTGTACAATATACATTAAAATAAGTACTAGTTTTATATGTGACTGCTGTTCTATCACCAGAGGGAGCCAGAGGATCTCTATACATTCTCATGATTTTTAAAGCCAGGGCGTTTAGAGAAGCAAAAGTTATTGTATCACTGTGTATATTTCTATTCTGCTTATTTTAGAATAGAACTTATTTAATTCCAGCTAAATAAGTGCTGGAACTTATTTCCAGCACTTATTTAGTGTTTCCTCCCCATTTGTTGGCTTTTTTGTAGAATAACCAAAACAGAGGCTAAGCTATCACTTAGCAGACAGCATAACCTAGTGGACAATAAAAAGAAGAACAAACAGGTTTACTTTAAACAGTTTTTACCAAATGGGAGGTATTGCTACAAATAACGATTTCTAATGACTTTTCTACGATGTTAGCACGAGTTATTTACTAAGCAAATAAATATTGCCCAAATGTGTAAATACATTTACTTTCCTTTTTATTATGAATAGATCCTTGTTTAACTAAAAAAAAATATTTCCATGCATACCCCTTCTATTTAAACCATTTGTATGGTTTCCACTGGCCAAGACAAACTTCTATTCTATACTATTCTATTCACATCTACTTTTGGAGTATTGCATGCTGAAACATCAGAAAAGTGATTTTCAGTTTATTCACTCACACAATTTAATTCATTCCACGATGAGCTTACAACATACTGTTTTACCAGAAAATACAGATCACAGATCAACACAGATCATAACTGCAAAATTATAGTGAGTGAATCAGGTCTCCAAAGAAGCTATTTAAAGCTTACAGAAGGAGCCTGTGAAGATAAAATTCCATACATTTTATTATACAAGTATATCTGACATATTCTTGAAACCACAAATCATAAGTTAACATTTCCCTCCAAAAAAAAACACACCTTAATGATGACTTAAAGACACAGACTTCCTGTTGGAGTACAATAGCTAAGTGCCCTCAATGCTGGATGGATGAGCAGTGAATGAAGTGAAATGCCATTCCTGTCTTAAAATAAAACAGAAAGTTCAGGCAGACAGGCAACAGGTGGACACAAAGGCTGTCTCCTGGATTCTGTGTATCCTGGATGTGTGCTTATCAGATTGTTAAGCGGTGAGCTGCATAACAACCTTGTGTGAATACATGTTTGTAGAAAATATCAATGATATGGATGTCAAGTTGTTTGATAGCAATGATTAGGCACAATTGTGATATGATTGAATTTATATCCTTCAATAAATTTGTTGTGCTTCTCTTCTGCTAGATTCCTGACAGGGAACAGAAACATCCCAGTGCGATTTATTTTGAATAAATATAAAGTGTCCTGTCAGTGTTGTTGACCACTGCGCATGCTGTTAGGAGCCATCCGAGCTCAGAGCATAGCTGCAAAATCCCAGTGAGTGTATTGAAGCAGCTGCCACTGTCCATCACCCAGTTAAAACACACACGCGTGCACACACAGAGTGACAGAGCTGTCCCAGAGAGAGCTCACGGTCGTCTCCGGCACAGAGTGAAGCAACAAGATCACCTCCTTACCTGCTGTGGGACTCTAGCTGTCAGTTTGTTATTTTGCTTGCTCGACCACATGTTCTACTCAGTTTAATCATTTTGGAGCCAAAATGAAGACTTTGGAGCAAATATTTGCCTTTCATATGATTCTGGTCACCTCGGCTTACAGCACACAGAGAGGTAAGTCAGAAACTCTTGAGTGATCCCAATTGCTTGACTGTGTTTTTGTCTTTTCCTAAAGATATTGGTGTTTCCTGCAACTGTCCAGAAATATTTGTATAATTACAGTGAACTTCAGCGATAACCTTCATACACAGCATGAAAAACGAGCTGGTGTCTACAGGCCAACTTAGCGAAAATTTGATTAACTTCGTTTCCTCCCTACAACTTGGGATACCCTGTCTGTAATTTGTGACAGAGGAAATTGAAAGCCTCAGGAGTGTCACACATTCTAATATATAGCACTTCAGCTGTATACAAGGCAACTGCATCACTGCTAACATGGTTAGATCCTCCTGCTGAAGCAGTGAGTGAAGCGCTGGATTAGAGACATGTGATATGAGCACCATATCAAATGCTAGCACAAACAGTTCATGAACCTGCAGGCAGACATGGTTAGAAAGTGTGGAGCACCTACGCAAGCTGCAGAGAGCAACAGGTGGCCTTTCTGTCCATGAAGAGCCACAGGAGCTTCTGTACAATAAGTGACATGGTGGAGGTTTTGGGATTGTCAGATAACATGGACACTACATAAAAAAAATAAAAAATAAATAAAAAAGAGAGTTCACCTAAAGATGGATTGCATATTTGTCTTAGAAATAAAAACAGCCTCTGTTTTAACTTACTATTCACATGAATACAAATGATCTTAGTCATAGAAAAGGCATTAAATGAATGGCATCATATCTTGAACCATAATTTCTTCAACACTTTTTGGTAAAATTGTCCAAAAAGACTTGAAATGGTGATATCCTTCATAGGTTATAAAAAAAAAAAACAATCCCTCAAAAAATACACAGTGGACATTCACCTATTTAAGACGTATAATTTGTAGGTTAACCTATTCCTGGCTTTTTCTGTGGAATGTAACTCCAAATTACTCATGGAAAACCTGCCTTTTTGTAGATTTCACTCCTTTTTTCTGCAGAGCATATTTAGAATATTCAAAAGAAAATGCAGCTAGGGAGGCTGAGATAGTAATAATCTTTAAAGTCAACATCTCAGCTCATTGAAGAATCTTTGGTACTAACTTCAATTTACGATTTGAAAAATACAGATGATAATGCCACATGGCAGTAAATTGCTTGTAATCACTGATATGTGTGGATATGCATCAATCCTGAATTATGCCACCATGACTGAATCTCAAGTAGACATTAAGTATATTTTAACTACATAATCAGAAGATGAAAAGCCGTACGTCGAGTCCATCCATCTTAAACAATATGTACTCTACATTCTCTTGTCAGACTGCCAACATGTGAAATTTTAGTTTTATTTAACGAAGAATAATTTCTGTACCTCATACAATTTTTTTTCACTAAACCAAAACCAGAAACGTTTGATTGTTTTTTTTTTTTTAATCTCTGTTACATAAAGTATGAAACAGCAGGAAACTTCTTAGGAAATGATCACTTGAAGACAATGGTAGAGGTAATAGTAACTGTTTACAGTTGGCCTCAGATCAGACACATTCGGATTTCCTTTCAACTTAGAAAAATCTAATACACTAACAGTTCAGAAAACAAGAGAGGATGTGCACTTGGAGCAGCAGCAATAAGAAAACATATGAGAGAGAAAGATAACAGTATAAGGACATAATTTTGTCTCTTTTGAAATAAAGATTTCTAAATGACTCAAGTGAAAGAATTCAGCTCTCACCTTGAGGGTTTGGGTTTCTGCTTGACTACTTGGTGCTAAAAAAAAGTTAGGTATGACTGTGATTAGTTTAAAATGACACATTAAAACAGGCTAAGTAAGAGTACCAAATGAAACATTGTCAGTCTGTGGTAAAGAAGCAACTTATTTCAGCTGCTTCAACAAATGAGTGAATCTTCTCTGTTCTATTGAATTCAGATTGTTATGTAACAGAATGCTTTCTATTTTTTTTTTCTTTATTGCCTAGCACCTCGTATCATTACTCCACCAGAAACAGTGGATGTTCTTCTTGATCACAATGCCACCTTCATCTGTGAGGTGGAGTCAAGTCCCAGTGCTTTTATTACATGGACCAAAAATAATCAGCCAATCATGTAAGTTTACAGTTTCTTGATCATTTTAGGCATTCTCTTCTAAAAGTAGCCACATTTTGATGGTGACATCATATACATGTTACATATATAGTTAAAAAAGAAAGAAGAGACAGAACTAGTAAGTATTGATAATTCACAGGAAAGCTATAACATGCGACAATATAAAAATTCAAAATCACAACTGTATATCCCAGGTGAGGTCCTGCAGGCTGGAGTGAAAGGTGAATATATTCCAGTTGTTTTACACAGATGTGACCCATAGTTTTTCATGACAGCATGAACAGCACAAGTTTTTAAAAAAAAAAACTCAGGCAAGGATATTTTGACTTCATTAATAACTACATGCTGTTGTTTTTGGATTTGCAGCTTCCAGCTGCATCTCATTATTTACAGTCTGTGCAGAACAGTTGTGCCTCAAGCTAATCAAATCGAGATGCTGCGTCTTATTACTAGAGTTGGTTTCCTCCAAAATAAATTGTACCACAGCAGTATTTATGAACATTACAGCAGACAGCATTAATGGAGCTAGTCATAATTTTGTCAGCTTGCACTTGGACAACAATGCTGACATCCATATTAACTTGTATAAACACAAAATCGTGCATGAGATTCCACATGTTCTCCTGCGGATGCAGGTCACTGAAGGGCCACAGACTTTTCACATTGGAGTCTGATGCTGATCACATTAAAATTATAGTGTGAACAATCATATAAAAATGGGATTTTAGCAAAACATTGCAACAGAGATTTAAGACCTGAAATGTGAACTTAGGTCTCTACTACTTTTACTTTAGGAGAATTAAAGAATTAGTAAAAGGCCACAGATGCTTAGTTATATCATAAAAAATTAATCTTGGATGCTAGGTTTAAAGTTTAATGTCACTATGTACTAAAAATAAGACTCACATAAATGTGCATTATTTTTGTCAAAATAATGCAGAGGCAACCTGTTCTTTTGTGATGCACTGGGTCTGTAAAATGTAAAAATAGAAAATTCAGAAGTTGTAACAAAATCTAAATTGCTTACTTCATCAGCACACTCCTTTTTGCTCTGCCAGGTACTATGACAACCGATACCTTACCAAGGAGCAGGGCCAGATGTTGACCATCCCTCATGTGAAAGAGTCAGACAGCGGAGAATACTGCTGCATTGCCAACAATGGCATCGGAGAAGCTGCAAAGAGTTGTGGAGCTCTTCAGCTGAAGATGAGTAAGCTTTATTCTAAAAGTTTATAGTTTTGGAATAAAGACTTTAAATAAAAAATTTGTGAACCCTAAAATAGTGTGTTTTCCCTAAACCAGAGCCCCAGATCAAACGTCAACCTACCAACGTAACTTTACTGATAGAATCTAAAGCAGTGCTGCCCTGTGTCACGCTTGGGAATCCCAAACCAGATGTCACCTGGCTCAAGGATGATGAGCTTATCAAGGTGAGGACCTTCAGTATATCTTTATCTGTTCACACAATATCTGTCAAAGTGGATTGTGGGCCAATGTGTCTTTTAGAAATGAAGTGAAAAATTTTTGCAAAGGGAGAAATTATGTGAAGACTAGCAACAGAGTTTTCACCCATTACTTTGTTATATTTTGCTTGACTTTGGTTGGCCAATGACACATTACATAATGACCACCTGATCAATAGGATATTGGACTCTGCTTCCACTTTTAAAATAGCCCAAAACTGAAGTAACATGGACTCCACTAGAAATCTAAGGATGTGCTTTGGGGTCTTGCACCAAGATGTTAGCAGCAGATCTTATAAATGCTGTGAGGTGTGAGACGTCGACTGATCGGACTTGTTGGTTGATGTGCATCCCAAAGATACTCAAATAAATTGGGGTGGAAAATTTGAGGCGCAAGTAAACACCGTAAGTTCGTAGTTATTCTCAAATCCTCAATCGTGCTTGCTGTTTGCATTTTAATCGTAATAAAGACCACAACCAAGACTGCTTTTACCGTGACTGCTTTACTATGCAGCCAATATGTTTGTTAAACTCAAAGTATTTTTGCTTCACATTTATTTCCTCATACTGACACATCAACTTTGACAGCAAAATCCCTGCTGCCTAATACATCTCACCCACAGGGCTTATAATAAAGGAAGCTTTGGTGTTCACTTAACTTTTGAATGGTTATAATGTTATTCCTGACCTATGTATGATTTTGGAATACTGAAAAGTTTAAACAAACAAATTTCTTCCAGATCAGCGACCGCATCACCATTCTTGATTATGGGGCACTAAAAATTCATAGGATCCAGACAGAGGATGCTGGGATATACCGCTGTGTGGCAAGGAACAGCTTTGGTTTGGCTTTTTCAAAGCCTGTCACCATTGAAGTACAAAGTATGATGTTTGCTTTTCATGCTTGTATGGTTAACTTACTTCAAGCAAGCTAAATTTATGACTTTTTTCTATTGTTATGTTTACATGAATCCAGCACTCTGTTTGTGTGTCTGCTCAGCTCCAGCACGACTCCTGCGAGTTCCAAAAGATAAGAGAGCAGATTATGGTAGCCAGATAACCCTGCAGTGCAATGCCACTGGAAATCCTATTCCCAGCATCACCTGGCTGGAAAATGGGAATATTGTGAGTGGTTGGACTTAATTTATGTGCATATGCATGTAAACATGAACGCATTTAAAATGAATTCTTCTGGTTTTCATTTTCTTGGTAAAATTCATTCTTATGGTCTGCACAATTATGTAATTGTCCTTTTACATAATTTTTGTTGTAATTTTTGCAGTCAATAAATTGAGGAGTATACAGTTGTGTTATTATTACTTTAGGTAATGATGCCGAAACATATTTACACATCTAGTAAAGTATGTATATAATCGTTATTTTTATCTACTAGCTGTTATTTTGTATTTACATAATTTTTAATAGAAGATGATTTTTGCCACTCAGTGACATTTAATTAAACAAACAAAAAGCTACAAATAATAATAAAAAAAATAACAATAGACAATAGTGCTTCTATGTGGAGCTTCTATCTGTGGTTGAATGAATGATTTAAATTGTATTTTTTAAAATATTATTAACAAGAGGTATATTTTCAGTAATGGTATTGTAGTTAAAATATAGACTGCGTAAATTACCATGTTGACCTCTGTACTATTTACTGTTGGAAGGGGAATGATGCTCTTGTCGTGGTGTTGCTGTTGCAAAACTTTTATAAAATCTCACAATCACTGAAAACCTTAGTGGGGTTTTGCAAAAGCACATTTATTTTGTTTTCCTTTCTTCTAGTGTTGGTTTTAGGTCACAATAAGCTTCTGGTTCTTCACAGTTAGGAAACCACATTTCTCCTGGTAGCTCATAATCTCAAGAAAAAATAAAAAAAAATATGAAATATAGATGTTCATTCAGAAAAAGGTAGTACATTTTCAGTGATCCTAAGACCAAACTACTTCAGCAAAATATTTCCACAGCGTAACAATGCAATCGGATTCCCTAGCTACAGTAGCAGTGCTTCTGAGGTCTTCTTTAAATTGCAAAAAGAAAGCTATTAACACAGGCAGTGGCAGTTTTCACATGGGCCACAATGCTCACTCCTGGGTAACAGCAGTCGTCGTCTATGACTTGCACCCAAAACATCTACTCTTTGAAGTTGATCTCTGGTGGTAGATCCTTTCTAATCCTTTTCATGTTACATAGGTATCACATTTTATGAGGGATATTAATTGTATTTATTGGGCCGATCAATGGCATGAAGTGGGTAAATCTGCAGTAGGCATTCATTAAAATACAAATTGAGATTGATGCAACCTGTAATACGTTCTGGCATTTATGTTTTTCTTTTGAAGGTGCAGAAAAAGGGGCTCACTTATTTGTGTCAGAACGACAACAGGATGAGAAGTTATAAGATTGTAGAAATGCAGACGTTGAATCCCTTACCTTTAATAACTCTAACAGAAACTTACACTTTCATTTGTTGCTTTTGATATCTGCTTTTTCCACTTGCATTCACACATATTCAGCAGTTAGTGAGCTTTCAGACGGGCCATGGGATCAGGGATATAAACAGCAGGGAGTTCTCATCATGGCGACAAAGGTTTAAAGAGATTGCATCACAGTTATCTAATAATACCCATTATTATCAGGTTATATAAAAATGTTAGTCTTATTAAATGAGAAAGCAATATGAGTTTTGTTTCATGATTAGCTCAAAGTGTTTCAAAGCAAACGCTAGAACGAAAGCCTCAGAAATCGCTAAGTTTTTGACTATAAGTAATGAAAGCCTAACAGAAAAACATAAATGCCAGAACATATTACAGGTTGCATCAATCTCAATTTGTATTTTAATGAATGCATACTGCAGATTTACCCACTTCATGCCAATGATCGGCCCAATAAATACAACTAATATCCCTCATAAAATATGGTACCTAAGTTATATAATGTTAAATAGGTCATATTTTTAACAAGGACACAAGACTTTCCTCATGCAAACTATGAAGCGTATGACTTACATCACATACCGTCTGGGTCTTTTATAGTCCAGGATGTTACAACATGATTATAGGCCCATAATAGTTGTAAATACTAGGTCTGTTTGCGTGTGTCTGTGTGTGTGCGTGCTGATTAAAATGACTTTGGGAGGTGATTTTCTGGCAGCTTGTTAAGGCCATTAATATCAGCGAGGCCGGGTCCCAAAACAGACAGTGTGAAAAGCGACTTCAAACATAGACACAACCACATGTCAGCAGCTAGCCTAGCCTCATTTGTTCACACATTCCCACATTGCAGATCATTACATATATCATCTTTTATATGAAAATGGGAATCCACTTACAAACTCATGTTTTGATTTTAAACAATCACTTTAAGATGCTGTTCACATGAATTACTAAAAACTGAAAAAGATCAACATTTATGACTTAAACTTTATGATGTAAACTTCTTATGTGATTTGTATCTAATACACCTTTCTGTTGTCTATGATTTTATTTCCAGGTGTCAGGTGCCTCTGTGGAGGAGACTTTGGTGGGAAATGTAATACTCTCCGTTCTTAAAGTAACGGTGACTAAGTCAGCATTATACACTTGTGTGGCCTCCAACAGACACAGTGGTGGAGCGAACAATGTTAAAAAAAGTGCCAGAGTCACTGTTACAGGTAATGTAGAGAAAATAGTTGTCATTGCCATCAAACTCTCATCAAAAAAGACTTAAAGAACTGTCTTTATTAGCTAGAAGTTTGAACTGTTTTATTGATGAGTGGTTGTTGTGACCAGCTGCTTATTTGTGTTGTTCTAGCTGCCAGATGGTCGTGCTTTATATTGCTTCAGCTGTTTCTTGCTTTAAACACACCCTGCTCACAGTCATCCTCAAATGACAGTGACCACACCTGCATACATACTCCGGGTCAACCTGGTTGTCCTTCAGTCCCCTCACAGATTACTATGACTTGAAGAGAAAAGCACCATGGCTGCTTTTTGCTCTCCCAGATGGAAACATACAAATCAACTTTGTCTTTTCCATTTGTCTTGTGTCTTTGTTCTCACTGTTCAACTCGGGTTCATTCAACTGGTATCTTCTGGATATTGCCTCTTTCCTATAGACTGGAGGTAAGAAAGATGCCTTTTTTATCTTTCAGTTTATGGTCTTTTCTTAATGTGTTGAATGTTTTTGTACACAGCCTTGTATATGTGCCCGGCCCCCCTAGTAGAGAGGTTTAATTAGCTTTTTAAAAGACTTTGGACTGAACATAAAAAAAAAACCCAAAAAACTTTTAATTTTGGGTACAACTCATTACAACTTAGTAACTTTTCACTTTGTGCTGAACTTAAGCATGTCTACCTCACGTTTAGATGACTAAATGCATCGAGCTACACCTGGGTGATTTGCTGATTTGCTGTTTTTGTTAATATGCAATTGAACAGATGCACCTAGTAAAGTGGCCAGTGTGTGTCCTAATTTAAGTCTGAGGGTTGAGATGTAAGTTATAAAAAAAGGGAGAAAGGGTTGATTTTGGTCCTGAGGAACAATGAGAACCCATTTTAAATTTACTCGTGCAGTACAACTGACTTTTAAGACCATCTGGTGTTTTAAATAGTTCATGATGCCATGCACTTGGGCCAACAGCATCACAGATCCACCAACTACCAAAGATCCACCAACTTCTGATTAAGGTGCTTTTCTACATATTTAGTTCTTGTCTTATGTTACAGCCAATTTTAAGATCAGTTGGCATTCCAGTTATAGTTCAGGTAAGTTTCATCAAATTCATATAAAGTCTTCGTCTAGACTTGCTTGTCACTGTTGCAGTTGTTTTTGAACTTTTAATGATTCCTTTGACTAAGTATGTGAAACGCTGAGTAAGTCATTTGGTTCATGTTGCTATTTTCTAAATTATTAAGTTGATCATGCAAACAAGATCATCCTTACTTGGATCATGTGTTTTCTTTTCTTTCCCATTTTGAACAGTGGGTAGCCATTACATTACTTATGTATTTTAAGACCTTTTATAAATTTTTCCAGGAAGGGTCAGTAAATGTTGAGGGTACAGTAGATTATTTTTATTGTGAGATTATTTTTAGAGTTTCCTCATTCTTAAATTGGGATTTCCACTACACTGCTTGTTTTGATTGTGCCAAACAGTTTTTACCTTACTTTATGAACCCCCATGCAAAACCTTTGAACTTTTTGTAGTTTAAATAAGTTACTGTGGAGACAATCATAACTGTACTTACACACATAAAAAAGTCACAGACTTAGTAGGTAGGAAAAAAAATGCATTAGAAAGTGACTGCTTGAAGACAGAAATGTAGGACATAAGAGGCATTAGACTGCAGGTCAGACAGGGTAAACGGTAACATTTCACTATGATTTGACATCTTATCACCACATCTGGACATAGAAATTGAAGATCAAAACAGAAAAAAAAACAAGAATAAATGGACTTTGATTTTAACTTTGCACAATCATGAATCTGGAACTTGTAAATGGGGTAAAAGAGAATGACAACAAAAAACCTGGGTCTGAAAATAAGCCATTAGCTCTACATGTAGGTGTTTAGAGCAGTCAAAATGACAAATAGGGATAAACATGTTTCCATGCCTGAAGGTATGACAGGCAATGGAGAAGTAATAGCAAACATCAAACTGGGAAAAAAACAGGAATAGAGGGAGTCCGGCACACAGGCAGGTTTATACATAAAACGTGACAGATGTTCATTCACGAGGCAGCGAGGAAGTCCAGCAGACAGCATGCAATCCATGTAATCCTTCTACAGCTATTCTCATCATCAACATCTGGATCATGTTGAGATATTTCAGGTGAAAACATCTCATAGTTTCACTAACTGCCTACCGAAGCAGTAAAAGAGGGGCTGCCCCAGTTTTTTTTATTTTTTATTTAAGTTTTTTGTTTGTCATTAGGTGAGCTGGAGAGTGTAAAAATGTTCTCCTGGTTACATGTTGCCAATAGAAAACCCTAAGGAGAATGCTACGCTATAAAATGGGACATTAGTACTTGAATAACAATCTGTTACATCAACAACAAGTCTACCTCTATAAAGTTAAAACAAACACTATTTGTTCGGAATGGTCTAGTTAAAGTGGAAACTTAAAACCAAGGAAATTTTGATGATTGTCTTATAACTCATAAACTGTCCAAAAACAATAACAAAAAACAGAAAAAGAGACACAAGAGAACAAATACTTGTTCACACACTGTTTGTCTCTTTCCGTCAGACATCATGAGCAACAACAGACACCAGGCATCGCAGGCTACTGCAGTGCATATCGTGGAGATGCGTGTCGAACAAATCTTCGAGACGTTTCTCTGGTTTTCTTCAACTCCTCCCTCTCGGACCCCGAAGCGATGCAGGAATACCTGGTTCAGAGCTGGTTGGCTGAGCTGGAAGGCCTCAGCGGACTGTGTAACCCAGCTGCACACTCGCTGCTCTGCCACTCTGCCTTCCCTGACTGCAACCCATCAGGCGGCTCGGCCCCTAAACCAATCTGCAGGTACTGTGTGGTCTACATTTCCCTTTGGGCTGTTTCTAAATTAGAAGCGAAGAACAGTAAATACATTTAGACCATGTAATCATCTAAATTCATTTCTTCACTTTTGGCACAGAGAGCACTGCCTGGCAGTGAAGGAGCTCTATTGCCATAAGGAGTGGTTGACACTGGAGGGGACTGGTTCAGTTCAGGCTGGACTCTTAAGCTCAGTCACCGGGTCCCGAATTTTCACTTCACTGCTACCCAACTGTCAGGCCTTACCAAGTCTTCACACTGACCCATATGGTTGTACATATATCCCCTTTGTAGGTAAGATATGACATCTCAAAACTGTGATGAGTGTTCCTTAGTGACACTTCAGCTCAAAGGATAGTTAATAGTTTCTCTATATGTAAGTATATTTGTAATGGTCGTAATTGTGGGTAGATCTAAATTTCTCAAAGGCCAGGATGACATAGGCTGAGAGCTTTAAATATACATTTTAGTATCATCTGCATATAATAGTAATAGGTAATACAGTTTAAGCATAGATGCCCTTTTCATATAGCTTTTTTGAAAAAACAAAAACAAAAAAAACATTTCAAGCAGATAATTTCCAAATCCTATTCCATTTCTTGTTTTCTACCACTTACCCAGCCAGCACACCTAGGTGGGCCCCACATGGGAAAAAAGAGGGCAGACCATATGGGATCCATATGGTCTGCCTACATGGGCCCTACATGGGTTTGCCCATGTAGGGCCCATATAGGGCCCATGTAGGGGGTGACCCTACATGGGCAAACCCATGTGGGGCCATCATGGAAACTGCGGACAAACCCATTTGGGTCCCATATGGTCTGCCCTCTTTTTTCCCATGTGGGCCCACCCAGGTGTGCTGGCTGGGTTAGTGTCATATCACAATTTAACATAATTATTTATGTTGACAAAATGACTTCACCAGTGCTGTTTCCTCTTGACTTTAGATGTTTTTTTTTTTTCCATTTTATTTCAGATTTCCAAAAAGATCAGATAACAAGTGAGTGTGAAAATACAAACCAGAAGAGAGAAACTCTGCAATAAAACACCAAGTGTCCTAATCCCAGTGTTTTCTTTGCTGTCAACAGCAACATGTTACAATGGCAGAGGTCGCTTCTACCAAGGGCGTGTGAATATCACAAGATCTGGAATACAGTGTCAACCGTGGAACAAACAGGTATGCAAACATGAACAACTTAGCAAATCTGCTATTACAGTATAGCAATTGGTGGCTCTGGTATTATTATCAATGTGTGCTCAAGTTTAAGGTTTTCAAAAAGCCAGAAAGGGTACTTAGAAGGGCCTAGTCAAGGGGTGTGTTCAAATTCAAAGGATGCTTTCAAAGGACACGTTAATTTAAATAATCATTCAATTAATTAAAAGGACTTAACAAGTAATAAAAGCACTCAGCCAGACTTCACTCTTGATTTTTGGCAGCTTATGTTTAGCACTGTTATGGTTGTTAGGTGATAGGACATACGTGGGGTGTGGGTGGTAATAAATTTGAAGGCTAGGTCATTCAATTATTAGCTTCTCACTTTGATGTCCATGAAGGCCACGGCCTACATTTACTGTGTCAGTCAGATTGGTCAAAAGAGTTTGGACACACCCAGGGTAACTCCATACAGAGACATGGTTGTTCAGATAAACAAAACAGCAGTATTATGTAATAATTATTCCTTGTGAAATGTTGGACTTATAGTATCTGCTAAAGTCTTACATGTAACTGATATGTACAGTTTCTGTTTAAATTGTTTTAAAATGCTAATCAGTGAAAGCAGTGTATTTTTGAAAAGCTGTTAGCTTTCAACACGTACGGTTTAGTTTCACTTTTAACAAACACACTGATCTGACATGTTTCCACTGTTTTCATTAAATATTAACCTCATAGAATCTAACTCCACAAAATCTGAACCAAAACTTTAGGAGCATTCCCAGCATTCCTTGCTCTCACAGTTACAAAATGCCTTGGGAGAAAAGGTTGTAAGCTTTCTCAAAATCCACAAAACATATGTCACTAGACAATGACCCCTTCAGGACATCTGCATTTCTTAAATTGAATCGTTTTGGACCATAGAGCAAACATGCAGTGGTTGAAAAATACTTAAATCATTATATGACAAAGTTGTAGCTTAACATTTTGAATATACAACAAATATAGTTAGTATTGCTCAGATATAAGTAGATATGTGGGAAAAGAAGCTGGTCAGCAACATCTAAGTTAGCTAAATTATATTGTACTTCAGAAAAGCACAGAAAAAACATATTTTAGCTTGTCCTCTTCCCTTCTTATTTGGGTAACTTTTAAACCTTTCAAAATCCCCAAACCTGCTGGGTGCTTTCACAAGAGCGTGGATAAACTGTTGGGATAATGATATCTGAGATTCCAAGATTCCAAAGCCAAAAGATTTTCCCAGATGGTTTGATCAGTTTCATATCAATCATCCAAGATATCTACCCAAAAGCTGACACGGACACAAAACGCTGACAAGTGCAAGCACTAGTGCATATGAATAGGCATGCATGGGTTAAACACAAACACACACTCTGCGAGCCCAAAAGCAGAGTGCCCAAAAGCTGCCCAAAAGCCTCTTTATGTTTTTACGGGCTTTCCTCACTTATAGGGTCTTTTTGGGTGAGCTGTTACTACTCTCCTGTGCGCTGTTGTGTGTGAGGGAGTGTGTGTTGGTGCCAGGTCAGCAGAGAGGGAGGAGCTTCTCATGTCACATCCTGCCTCTGGAAGCAATTAGCTTTCACACGCATATGGTAAACAGACTCCAGGACAACCTCTCTCTCCTACACACACACCCACACGCACATAGCAGAGAACATTATACTTATATACAACCTCTCTCTCCTACACACACACCCACATGCACATAGCAGAGAACATTATACTAATATACGTTTGCTCAATTAAGGAAACAATTGCTGTCTAATATGACCCAGATGTTGGTGTATTCTCTGTAACCTTTTGTTGCTTTGAACCAGTGTTCACATCTTACTCAAATTTTCCTTCTTTTACACACACCTAAAGCTTTTTTTATGTATAGATTCAACACAAGAGGGATGTAGTGAAGTAATACACTCTAAAACTCTGGCTTTTATGAAAGAGAGTTGAAAGTCTCTACTTGCCACAGGTCAAGCACAGCAAGCATATGGGACACAGTGATCTGGTCATAAAGGACCAAAACTTAACTTTTGGGAAAAGTTTTCAAAATGCCAAGTGTGACCTAAAACGAGAGCAAAAATAGTTTTGATGTGTCACTAAATTGTAAAACTCATTTTGAGCACATAAATGTGACTTGATTAAAAAAGTGATTTATTTTTAATTTTAAATAAATAAATAATCTCCTGTAAACAACTGAAGTTAGCCCAGTTACAACGAGCTGTTTTCTGTTTAAAATGATCTGGGAATACCTAACGCTTTAACAGTGTTTCGATGAAATGGCCCATTTTGTGAGTAAATGTATGATGCTCTCCAGCTTAGGAAAAACTAGTTTAATTTATATGATGTGATATTTTAGCGTTAATGATAACAAAGGCTTTAAAACTTGACTGATGCATATTAATGACAAGCCCTACGTTTTTGGCAAGCACCTCCTTAAGAGCATTGTAATCTCATCAGAGGGCTGATTTTTACTGGAATAGTTTTCCAAAGGGCGTTGATTGATCTGATCATTTCTTAATCACTATTTTGTGCTTTTTAATTATACCATATATGAAGTACTTCATATAATTTCAAACAACAAAACAGACAAAAAAAAAGAAAGATCTCATTACTGTTTACTTCTAAACCACTTATTTATTTTCTTGCATGTCAACCTGCCTGAGTAATCCAAGTGTGCAAAACAACACCTGCAGGATATAACTGGGAGATGTGAAAAACAACAGTGCAGCTGGCTGCATGGATGGAGGAATGAATGGATTAGAGGAATGAATCTTTTGTACTTTATTAAAAAACATAGAATTTGAATGAAATTAATAGTTAATTCTCTCTTTCATTTCATTTGTTTTAACTGAGCAAAGATTAGAACTTTCTCATGCTGAAAAGAAAATACTGGCTTTTTTTTGGGTTTATGTAAGTTGTGAAACAGCATGAATAGATTATACTCTGATTTCCCTTTCTTGCTAATTTGAAATAACTGGGAGCTTTAATGAAAATGCCTACCTCATGCTTGCTACTCATTTTAAAACAGTGATATAGAATTTCCTTGAGAGGTGAAGAAAACTGTTACCATAAGTTATAGCTATCCCATAAGCTATAACTTATGGGATAGCTACAGTATCCCATAAGTTATAATCATGCCAGTCTTTGTTTTCATTCAGTTTTATGTTATATGATAGTCTTTTCATTAATCTATCTTGCATCAAGCAAATTCCACACATAAGCACCATCCAACATGCTATTGTACCAACGGACAGTTCTTAACCTCCAAAGTAAAATCAAGTAAAAATTGGCTCCTGTTGGGGCATGTGTTTCATGTACAGCGGGATATAATTTTTTTGGCCTGAATCATAAAGTTAAAAACTGGCATGGGGTCGAATCTATGTCACTGCGCAGAAGTGGAAAATCTGACAAATTTCTCCTCATTCTGCCGTTAGAGCTAATGAGTCATCCAGACAATTGCTGCACTCAAGAAGCCAATAAAATGCGGTGGATGGTCACTAATTGCATCTTCAAAGAGACTGACGCATTCAGCTGCACATTTCTCATTTTGCACAAGATGAACAGTTTAAGTGTTCAGAATTATTCAGCAGATTAAGTTACAGCTATTATGAGGTAATACAAGCTGGCTAATGTGGTGAGATTATGCTACTTTCTAAAGTTGTTTATGACATCATGGTGCATGATTAAACTAACCTGAGCAGAAAAATCTGATAAATCACTCTAGCATCACTCTTTTATTCCTCTGAAAAGCCACCTGCTGTGCTCAGTGAAAATCATTTCATGTCAAAAAAAGTTCACGTTAAGAAAGTTTTAAGTTTCTGAAAGTGTTACAAGACATATGGAGTGTAAAGATGGTTAGACATGGATGTATTCAGAAGATGAAAGCCGAGTCCTATTCTCTGCTAGGAGTCACTGCCATATTGATACTTTGCCTAGGGGGCTCTACACAATCTAATGGGACAAGTCAGACTTTGATTTGACTGATGCTTTCTGATGATTATTGCGCAGAGGGTTTTTGGCAGACCAAACTGCAGACTCAGAAAAGAAGCTCCCAAAATCCTCAACAGAAAACATTATGCACATTCAGCATTTCTGCCAGAATATGCTATTTTCTGAAAAGACAAGATTGTATAATCTGTATTATATTGGAAAGTTTAGGAATATGTCATTAGTTCTATCTTTTTCTACTTACAAAATGTTTTTTTTTTTTTTTTTGTGTAGGTTCCCCACCTGCATCACCTATCGGTGGATGTGATTCCAGAGCTGATTAATTCTAATAACCACTGTAGGAATCCTGGAGGAATCAGTGACAAGCCTTGGTGTTACACCTCAGATCCTAATATACGCTGGGAATACTGCGCAGTGCCTCAGTGTGGGGAAATAATCACAGCACCAGGTTCTTTTGCTTTTAATTGTGATTTGCTTAATTAGTTGATATGTTAACCTTCTCTTACCTTTCCCTTTAAAATCACACCAGGGGCTTCATTGGCACAGAAATATTGCATATCTTATTTTACACTCCAGTCTTGCATTGCATCAATAATGAGTTGACCCTAAAATGTTTGAACTCCTATGCTATCTAACTGACTGGTGCAAGCACATTTCCAGAGATACTGGCTGGCATATAAAACTTATGCTAGGAAACTGTTCCTGATGGGAAAGCAATTTTTATTCACCATTAACCCATGATGAAGAAACGTTATCTATATGATTCAACACTGGGAAAATGTAGGAAATACCTTTAACAGCTATGACTGTAACCTTCCTGGAAGGTATTTCAAATTGCACAAAGGTCTTTGTGACTCTTTCTTCAGCGACCTTCGGTTCCAAAGAACAATCATTTCAGAACCATGCTAAGATCTGTGGCTGGTCTCGGTGTATGGCACAGCAACAATTTATTTGCTGATTGTACCCATTCTTGTAACATAGACATAATTTTTGATTATAGTAAAAGCAAACTACTTGTTCACAATATCTTTTAATATTTATTCACTTAAATGTGGACATGTCAATAGAGGGTACTGGTATTTCTGAATACCTTGAGTCCTATTAGGACCTAATTGGACTCATTTTCTTGTTGATTATAAAATATAAAGAAAATCCGCATGGATTTATGTGTAGGTATTGTTTCATACATCTGGATTTGTCTGTCATCCTCGTTTTGTTAGTCTTAGCATGCCATGATTGAATTGGAAATCTTCATAAGCCTTTGCACATAATGCCCTCTTGAAGTCATGCTAAGGGTTTTGAATGAGCTTCTTCTGTGGACATCAATAGACTGGTGACTTTCCTTCTACTGTTTTCTATAGTGAGGAAGCCAGAGCTGACAGCGCCTGATCAGATTCCTCATCCCCCTCCCACCTCAACATCATCATCACCAGCCTACTCCATGTCTGTCATCGTTATTGTCCTAACCTCAATGGCAACCGCGGTCTTCCTCACAATTATCATCCTTGGCTGTCTTAGGAGGAGAAAGCAGTGGAGGAGCAGAAAGAGGTAAGAAAAAACTAAAAGAAGAGGCAAGAAACTTGAAATGTGCTTTTATGTTTTCTGATTTTCTTTTTCATATGCCCTTGCTGTCAGAAGAGAGATTGGGACCCCAACACTGAGCGCTCTTCCATCTGAACTCTTGTTGGATCGACTCCATCCTAATCCCATGTACCAGAGGGTTCCTTTGCTGTTGAATTCAAAGCTGCTGGCCCTCGAGTATCCCCGCAACAATATCCAATATGTCAGGGACATTGGGGAGGGAGCGTTTGGACGTGTTTTTCAGGCCAGGTAAGACAGAATGATCAAAGTAATAAAGAGGGAAACGTGTACTTTCAACGTCAGTTCAAGTGGACAACAATGTAATAAAGCAATATTCCGACAGCAGAAAAGGGCTCTACTTGATAATGTTTACATTTCTCACACAGAGGAAAGAGCGAAGGATTATGACAGAGGAGAGGTTATCTTAGCTCAGCCAGGCTACTGGTCATTTTGAGAACCAATGCATTATTGGTTCTCAAATGACGGGAGCTGTTATAGGAGTCACCTCCACTTTACCTTGAAGCCACAGCAGGATACCATAGTCTCACACTGATCTCCTTCATCAAACCAAACAGCAAACCTGAGTCACGGGGCAGTTTTAGTCCTACAGTATCATAAATCTGTCAACAACTGATTTGTCAATGTTCAAGCTGTACCTGGGTATATTTCAGGTATTTAAAACCTGAAATATATTTAGCTGCATTGCTCTTCTTGCAGGGCAGTGGATGCTACCTTCAATACTCTATAGAAACTCATTTTTATTGAAAACTAAATTAGGAAAGCACAATGGCTGGAAGTTAAACCTGTTTAACATAGCTTTTAAAGGCAAAATAGAACTAAAGAAAAAAACCTACCTATAAACCCCCTTTAAGTATTGGAGTTTCTAAATCCAGTGCTTGAGAGCTATTGTCCTGCAGGTTTTAGATGCGTTCTGCTCCAACACACCTGAATCCAATGAATGGCTTATTGCAAACTCCTTTTACAAACTCACTGCCTATGCCAGACTTGCTAAAGAGGTAATTCAATCATATGATTCAGCTGTGTTGAAACAAAACAAAACCAAACATGTGTCAGAGAAATCCAAAACCCCTGCCAGGAAATGGAAATGGCCTAAAATGTCTTTAATTGAAAACCACATCCTTTCTCTGAAACTTCATAACTCTAATGTTTCATTATATTCATTTTTTTACATATAGATGATTGGGGAACCACCTCAACACCTTCACTGGAAATCAAATAGAGTAGCGTGTACACAATATATACACTGGGCCAAGAGCCTAAAAAGGCTGTTTTCAGTCTTAGTGATTGTATGAATCACAGCAAATGTGTTTTCAATTTTGTAACTTACCCATAGGAAGATTTTACAAAGGGATGCAATTACCTTTATTCATTGGAACAACTTTTCTTCTTTTCTAATCTGGATTCATAAATCAGATGAAAGAGCAAACCTGGTGACCAAGTCTATTAGAAGCAAGCAATGAGGAGGTCATCTCAAACATTATATTTGATACTGTCTGAGATGGGAGCAGGTCAATCTGTTGATTTGATCAGGGGTCATATGGTGAACTGGTCAACTGGCGAAAATGGGTATGAGAAATAAAATTAATTCAAATAGGTAGTATTCTTGAATCCTTGCAATATATTAAATTGAATGTATGATTTTAGCACTCACAAATATTTATTTTAAGTGTATTAACAGAAGGTGAAAATATGTGGTTATTAAACGAGGGAATCATATGGAGGTAAGATGAAGGAGTGAATTAGGCTTTTTCAAGCTAATTTGTAGAGTAGTTCTGTCTGTGCATAGAGCAGTTTTTGCAAATGTAAAAATGTTAAAACAGAACATAGTGTTAGGCAAAATGGGCATAGATTAGGTAATTTATTTTGTAGAAACAGAAAACACTAAATTCTGTAACAATCTGTATGAATCATTAATGAATGTTGTAATACATTACAATACTTGCATTGCAGAGCACCGGGCCTCCTGCCCACAGAGTCTTTCACAATGGTGGCTGTGAAGATGCTGAAGGAGGAAGCCTCAGCTGACATGCAAAATGACTTCCAGAGGGAGGCGGCGCTCATGGCCGAATTCGACCATCCAAACATCGTTCGACTCTTGGGTGAGTAGGTCTGTGTGGAAAATAGTGAGATGGGAAGAGTGTGTTCCAAACAGACTGCAGTCACAGCTGGAATTTACATTGGATATCTGTGAAAGCAGTCGGTATGCTTCAAGTAAAAACACGGCACAAATACAAAAAAAATGAAACGGAGAAGCAGAAACAGTTGGACAGAGAAGAGACAGAAAGAATGAAGCAAATAAAAGAACAAGTACAAGGTCAAGGAACATGACAAGTTAAACAAAATACTTGCATTTCTGTACACACAGCTACTGTGTGTCCAGAAAAAAGAAAATATTTTTTCTGTTATGAGGACTGGTACTGTTCACAAATGATTATTTTATTAGAACTGAAAAATATGGCTAGTTATACCACTTACTTAGTCACAAAAGTGCCAATACACCTAGACAGCAAGGTACTTTCTAACCGTATTAAGGACAGATTTGAAACTATTCAGGATAAATTGTTTGATACCAATTCAAATTCAAACTTGAATTTGAATATTAACCAGGCAATAATATCAACCCTAACCTTACTTAAAAAAAAAGAAATACTGTGTAAAAGATTAGAAACACTTCAAACTGGTTTAGTTTCCAGCTTCCTCTCAGATACAGTAATTCTTTTGAATTAAGTCACTTTTTCCATATCGTTAGTACTTCGGCATAAATGCACTTCAGACAGCTGCTTCATGTTTGCCATGAAGCAGCTAGACAACTAATGTGCTTTTATTGACCCGTGTAAAACAAATGGCCTCCATTAAACATTATCTCTACTAATTCAGTCTATCTTATCTAAGGCAAACAGCTCAAGTCCAAACATACTTTCAGGAAGACATTTAGAGGCACAGCAAGCTTATTTTGGTGCTTGCAGAGGATAAACAGAACCATCGGTCATTGACTGCTCAAAGAAGGTTAGTTCCACAGTTCCTCTGGTTGTGAAATATTTTTAAAACAACACTCACTCACCCCCCATGTCAGAGACCTACAGTGTCTGATGTTTTCTTTCGCTTCAACTCTGACTGACTGATTGATGTTCATTAGGTCTCCTATAGATTAAGCAAGAAATTAGAGTCCCGATGACTAGATTATTTCCTTAACTTCTAACTACCCTCAAGGCTAATAATACACTGCAACTGTTGTGTAAAAATATGTCTCCATAAGATGAACGACTCAAATTTAGAGATGACATATGATGGCATCTCTTTGCTTTGATGTATGAAGGTTTAAGTTTAAGTTTCATATACTTAGCTATGGAGTGAAGCATGTAAGCTAATTACTGACATTCAACTAAGATTACTACTGTCTGCTCTATCACCCTCGCTAGCATAAAAACATTGTTTTGCAACATAATTATATTTGGGGATTTCTTTTTAATTTATTAAAAATAGAAAACAAAGAAATCACATTTACATAAGTATGGTTCTTGGTTTTCTATCTTTAATAAATAAATAAACTTCCAAAACTGTCCCTCTCCCCCCACATTATGGTAGTGGGGTACTTCTGTTTGTAATTTTGAGGATAAGAATTGATTTAATACCATTTAAAATAAGGCTGCAACACAAAAAAAGTGAAAAAAGTGAAGTGCTGTGGATACTTCCCATATGTGCTGTAACAACACATGGAAACTGTGACTTTGTCGACAAAATCAGTAAACCTTGGTATGAGATGTAATCAAGTAAATAATTTATCAGAACAAAGCTGAGATGTAATGGCAAATGTTAGATATAATAGAGGTGATTTTTGGAATCTTTTGTTAATATACCAAAGTCTAAATTTCAGATAAAGATAATTTAGGATGTATAACTATCCTGAACAGGAAATAATTAAGTTTGAGGTCCTCTATATGACCCTGTTTTTGTGTCATATTTTCACCCTGAGTTTTTCACACTCCTTTTGGCTTCCTTTAGTTTATAGTTTTAAAGAGTTTGGTTTATGCGAAGCTTTCTTCGAGCCTGTTTGCAATATTGGCTCTGAACTGAAATTAGGTCTCTGAAGAGCCAATAAAATGTGATTCTTTCACTTTTCCTGTTATACTGTTGACTAGATAACTAGATAATGCAGAGAACTTCATCCATCTTTATCCATGACTCACATACTACATCAAATTTGCAATCATAGCTTAAAATAAAAGCAGAAATATTTTTTACACTCACAATTTCATAAATTCAGACTACACCGTTTTGCTAATCTAAACCCGGTTCCTTCCGATATTATTTTATTCGGAAGGACTTTGGAATCTCAACAAGAAATGACAGTAAACCTCTGTGGGTTAAAACAACATTTGAAAGCATTTCAAATAACTTCACTACCAGCAGGTCATTGAGTCTTTGATTTAAAAAGCAAAAAACAGAAACAGAATCAATCATAGATACTCTCGACACAGTTCACTTTAAGGCAACAACCTACAAACTTTATTAGTTCATGGAATATCTTAAACTGAGTACGGACCAGAGAAAATAGAACTACAGTTCAAGGCCCTGTTGGGTATTTTCAACCCTCTCTAAGACAAATCTGGTTCAACAGCACAACAGAAATAAAAGATCAATTGGCATGTTGCCCTTTTAAATATCAGGTTCCAAATACTAAATATAACAGTGTTTTTTAGGTTAAAAGTTTATTGTGTTGATATTTGGTTTCGCTATGCTTATTTTGTGATTATAAAGATGTTGTTTGTTCTCTCCTCAGGTGTCTGTGCTGTGGGTAAGCCGATGTGTCTGTTGTTTGAATATATGGCCCAAGGAGACCTCAATGAGTTCCTACGTCGCCGATCTCCAACCCAGTCTGTGCATACCATCAGTCGGGCTAGCCTGTCAGCTCGCAGTTTCTCCTCCAACGGGGAGGCAGCGTCTCTCTCCTGTCTGGAACAGCTCTCTGTTTCTAAGCAGATCGCCGCGGGAATGGCCTATCTGTCAGAGCGCAAGTTTGTCCACCGGGACCTTGCAACACGCAACTGCCTGGTTGGAGAAGAAATGATTGTGAAGATTGCAGACTTTGGCCTCTCCAGAAACATCTATTCAGCTGATTACTACAAAGCCAATGAGAACGATGCAATCCCCATCCGCTGGATGCCCCCAGAGTCAATTTTCTACAATCGCTACACAACCGAATCAGATGTTTGGGCCTACGGTGTGGTGTTATGGGAGATTTTCTCCCATGGGATGCAGCCGTATTACGGTATGGGTCACGAGGAGGTTATTTACTACGTGAGGGATGGTCACATCCTTTCCTGTCCTGAGGACTGTCCCCTGGAGCTGTATAATCTGATGCGTCTTTGCTGGAGCACACACCCATCAGACAGGCCGAGCTTTAGCAGCATACATCGGATACTGGAGCGAATGCATCTAAATAGCCTGAGTGCAAATGCAGAGCCTGAAGCTGACTCATAATTTTT
>CAEGAE010020033.1:0-52828 GCA_903067095.1 Girardinus metallicus | reverse complement strand
TATTATTTCAAAATATATTATAATTGTTAAGTGGGCAGTGATGTACAGATTGAGATACTTTATCAGGGTTTCCCCTAGTGTATTTATTAGTCCCCGCCAGGCTAAGCATTTTTTGGTTTTGTTTTGTTTTTTGTTTTTTTAAATCAAGCTGGACTGCAAGGTTCTCTGTTGCTCTGAGCTTTTCACTGGCGGAACAGCAACTGCGGTAAAATTATTGGGGGTGACGAATGTGACTGTCTCCAATATTGGGGGGGACACGTGCCCCCCATTGCCCCTGGTTCCTACGCCTATGCTCGCAAGCAGCTTCTGGTGATTAAAGGTCACCTAAAGCATACCTGATATAACTTTATTACTTATATTACCAGGTGTTAGAAAGAGTTGTGATGTGGATATTAAATTTCTTCTGTGATCCGGAACATAATTTAACATTACAGTACCCAATTCTGGTAAAAGGGTAGCAATCTCGACCCCTGCTTGTGAAATTTAAGATATTAACAAAACTGCTGATGAAACAGTTGTTCATTAGGCGACAGAGAGATTATTAGGGGTAATTGCCTGTGTCCACTCTCATTAATTTTCATTATCAACCTGGCAGCCAATCAGGCAATCCCATGAGTCAGGATATATCAGGTTGCTCTGATGTTTCACCCAAGTGAGCACCGCAGCTTCTGTTGCACTCAGAGCGTGCAGTGTGGGACATGCTTGCAGTAGATGTCTCTCCCTCCTCTGTGGATGTCAGCCTGCATGCTCTGGTTCTCCAGAGAGTTGAAGGCAGCTTGCATCTTCTTTCCGTGTGGGTGGAATAACTCTATTTTACAGCGTGATATCTATAATTACTATCTTAGCAATGGATCTAAATAATTGTAATATGTTGTTTTATTCCCGGACTGTTTGAAAGGATGAAGATGTTAATTTTTTTTTGTTATTTCCGTGTAATATGTGGGCATGTGAGCTTGAGTGGGTTGTTGCTAAAGCAACCCAAGTAGTAGCATAATGTTAAAGAGGCAAATTTGACCAGAGAACCAGATAGAGTTTAATATCCGGTTGGCTAAATCAGCTAGCCGACAGTTTCACAGTCTGAATCAGCTGCAACGAGTGTTTGAATCATTAAACTTAAGTCTAAATAGCACAAAAGCCCAATAAAGATGAGAACGTATGGATAGACACAGGTTCTGTACAACTTGCAATGCTTGGGCAGTGGGATTTAGATTAGGACTAGCTGTACAGTTAAATTTAACATTGCTGAAGGAGGCCGGCCGAGAGGACAACTTTGAATGTGCAGAAGTGGTTCTGTGAGGGTTTTATTAGCACTCAGTATCTTATCTGTAGTAGGTAACCAGCATGCTAAATGTGGAGGTGTGGCGCGTTCAATGTTCAAAATTAAAACTTGGTGACTGTCTTATGGGACTAGTTTAGTGGGAGACTAATGAACCGAAAAGTTTAATGGACAAAATATTTCATTGTTATATGAAAGGCCACACACCATTCTTGTGAATACTGGAAAATATTTTCCCATATTTTATAATTTATTTTCCCATCTTCTTCCCCTTCCCCTCTTCTTTTCTCTGTGTTATTTTATTCATTTAAATTCATCTATTTAACTTTTTTTGTCAGTGTTGCCAGTTCCATTTTGATTTTGTGACCTCTGGTGTTCGGATGGCAATTTCTTCAACCACTTTGTTAGCATAGAAAAGGGTTTTATGATATAAGAAAAAAAATAACCCTAATGAAGGCCAAATATTGCTTGCAAGCGTTAAAGGTCAAGGTTGTTTTGTTTTGAATTGTTACAATAGAAAGTAATTGTAAATATTTTCCACTTCATCCGTTTTGTCTATTGGATACGTTTTTGGCTACTTGTTTTTTTGTATTTACTGAATTTCTTTTTTCTTTCTGAACACAGGAGGCCTCATACAGTTGAGATATGTTGGACTTTGACAGGGGTTCACTGTGAGGCATACTTGTTGTTTTAGAGCCAGTAGGCACAGAATATCTATCAAAATGCTCCTGACCATGCAGAAAGCAACCGGTCAATGTGAAACAGAGCTCCTTTGCAAATGTCACACTGCTCTCTGGATCACAGCACCTAATCATAATTTTACCTCCCTTGTTTCTTTCCGTTTCTCTGACTCACTTTAGCAGTTCAAGTTTTATATTTGTCTTTTGGAAAAATAAAGCATTATTTTTGCTTATCATTAGATCCAAGCTATACAAACAAACATTGCCATCATCTACCAATTATAAACTGCCTGGTTTAGTGCATGTGATCTAAAAGACACATAATATCCTAAGTTTGTTTGAAGTTATGTAAAATATGTACAGATGAGTAGAAATCAGAAACATTTGGAACATGAACACTTTCATAGTGTCCTACTTGGTTCAGTGTGTTGTGCTTAGTGTGGTTCGTCTTAGCTGTGCTTGAGATCAGCCTGAGGCTCTTTACCTGGGGATTTTGCCTTTGGGTTTTTCTCCTACAGTTTTGTGTGTTGAAGCAACCTTAAAAGGTTTTGTACAACTCTTTTCATTCCACTAGAAACTGGAACCAGGCTGTACCATTTCTGAGAAATTTCTTGTTGATAGTTTTGGTTTTTACTGAAAGTTTAATGCTTGCAGAAAGTTGGAAAAAAAATATTTCCTTGGTCCTAATCATTTATATTAGGGGAAAAACAGATGAAGTAATTAAGTGCCCAAACAATTGAGTGACAAATGATTATTTTGTGTTTTTTTACTTTACATAAAAGCATTTTTGATATCAGTACTATGTTTTTGTGTGAAGGTTGGTTTTATTTTTTAGCAGGACCAAAATCGAGACAGGAGGAGGGAATTGCTATGTGTGGCATGTTTAATAAATAAATAATGAAAATAATAAAAACTTACATAAACAGAAAACCAGGAACATGGTAACATACAACAAAGTGTTACATGTTACATGGAACCAGTGAGGACTAATGGGTCCAGGAGGTAGATATACAGAAGAGTTAGTGAAGATGCCAAAGGAAGTAATTAAAAGTAACTATATGCAGCTGGGGAAGGAAGTGAGAGAGACTAATGAGGAGATGACTAGCAGCTGGGGAAAGGAAGTAAATTGCAAACTGAACAAGAGGACAATAAAGCAGAAACCAGAAGGAAGCCTAAACAATAGCAAATATAAATACTAAATTTAAAATTAACCCAACACCTCAAATAAGAAATGATTAAACTAACTGTAGGAATAAATAGCTTTAACTGACATGACGTCAGTTCCATCCTTCATCTCCCACTGTGGAGACACTAGAGCTCCTACTGATTTTATCAGCATCTCAGAGACAAAAATATTGTCATCTGCTCTTTACATGCCCGAGCACTAATGGGCAGTGCACAGACCATCTTAATATCCCTTACTGTTACACGTTAGAGAATTTGACTTAAGTTTTTCATTTTGTTCAAAGAGCTACACATAGAATTCACTAAAATGTTTTAAAACTTTTATTCTAATTCTCTTGCAAGTTGCCTAGTAAGGTTAAGACAAGATGAAGCCATTTTATAATACAGACATGCTTGCTTTTGCAACAATTGGGAACACTTGACCTGATAGCTGTCCGGCAATGATTGAAAACTGTCAAAAGGAGGGACAGCCACAAATGGCAAGCCACAAACCGGCTGTTCACAAAGTGCTCTGTCCAGGCACATTAGTGGAAAGAAAAAAACATGCAGCACTACATGATCCCCACGATGCAGGAGTAACCACAGTCTTGACAGGATTGTGAAGCAAGGCTAATTCTTTCATGTTTTGTTGAAGGACCCAAAAGTTCTCAGAACAGGTAAAATGTGTGTTTAATGGATAGAAGTCCAAAATGGAACAACCTGGGGGTTCAAGAAAAAAAACAGGAACAGTTGGAGAAAAATGGAAATCCACACTATTTCCTTCCATCTAACTTTCTATTTGTGTGAAAACTGTCAAATCATCTGATTTTTGCATTTTTATAATTTACAAGGCATAATCATTAAGACTAACTGGAATAATTGCTTGAAATATTTTACTCTGTGTGTCATCTGTATGTTTATAAAATATGTTTCATTTTATTATTATTTACAGAAATAGATAAACTTCCTGTCAATATTTTAATGTATTCACATGCACCTGCAAAGCTAAGCTGCATTGGTCATTGGTTGGCGTCTTAACCAGGTTTTTATTTGCTCCAGACAAGAAATATGGTCCAAATAGTCCTGCATATAAAGTCCATTTGGAACAAAACAACTGGGGAGGCACATGAATGCTGGAATTGACTTTGAGCTTCTACAGGGGCGGAAGAGCAAAAGTCAAAGTGATTTAAATAACAATAAGTAGCATTCAATCGATGTGGAATGCCATTTTATGAATGGAATGCCTGAATTGATTTGAATGGTTCTAATTAAAATAACACATGGTTGAAGAATATATTGATTTCTCTCACATGGAAATTCCATGCTGTCTTTTTTTGTCATTAAATATTTTGGTAAAATTAAAGTAAAAGTGTGCGTGCGTGCGTGCGTGTGCGTGCGTGTATTGATCTGTGTGTGTGTTGTAATTCAGAAGAGGGAGGAAATGCTTCACACACTATTTATTCTGTTTGGCTATTTTTAGCTTCTGCCCATGTCAAGGTCCATACTGACATCCACACATACTCTCACACACATAGCTACCTACCCACCCACTGTGGGCGGCTTTAGTATAATGATCTGCATCGCAACCATTAATCTTTGTCATGTCTTCATTCATCCCACAAAGGCACCTGTTCCCGTCTGATGTTGCAAGCTTGGCATATTGTGTCAAAAATATCCAGCACACTTTGGTATTTGCCTGTGCAAAAAGACAACTGTAGCATGCAGGGGTCCTCCTCAGGGGTTTAGGGGTCTTTGTGTATACTGTGTAACCATGCAGCTACTAAACCCTGCTTTGAATCCAACTCACGACCTTTGCAATATATCATCCACCTCTGCATCTCCTCATGTTTATTATCTTTCCACTCTGCTATCAATCAAAGTGAGGGAACTATGTCCTGAAATATTCTTTAAAAAAATAAAAACTTTTTCATGTGACTGTCCACAGCACTCTGTGGTGCAGTAGACGAACACAGACGTGATTGATTACCACTTCATCCGGCTGGTTATGTTTGCATAATACCTCCGAGCCCATGGATCACAAATGAAATGGATTTCGTTTGGTGTTTTTACTGTCACTGGCATCTCTGCTCCTGTAGTCTGTTCGATATTCTCACAGTCATGTTGTCCAGAGCATGCACTCTTACCACAGTCAGACAAAGAAAAAAAACAAAAAACACACACACACACAGATGCAAATCTCTGCCCACCTCAGCGTTGTTGTTTACCGAAGAGGGAATGCGCTGTTTCTTTTGTTGCAGCTCAGCACAACCTTTGGATTTCAGGAGTTTGTAGCGCACTCATCAGCATTCATCGGGGTGAATGTTACCTCCTCTCCGGGTAGACGAGATACAGATTGCTGCTCCTTAACCCAAAGGGCTTGTGGCAGCATGGTGATATGAAAATAATGCAGTCAGGCTAATTGGAGCAAAAGCACCTGTGTTGGCATTTTTGACCTGCTGGTGCTTTTGGGGGTTATCTTATGAGAAAAGCTTTTTTGCAATCCAGGCATGTGTAACACCTCCAGCCTGTTCTAGTGATCACTGTGCGTTGTACTCTAAAGTGAAAGACAGACAGGAGTGGCCATGGGATGCATAGTAATGAGGTCATGGTGATGTTGCTGGCAGGTTAGTTGGACTCTATTGAATTGTTATTCTTTACCTTACATTTGTAACTCTTTTGAGCTCAACTTGTAATCTTAATGTCCATTGAATTTGTAAGAAAAAGGCTGGGTATTTTGGATTTGCAGCAGGCATTAACCATTCTGCCCTATGTTAAAAGGCGTGTATTATGAAAATTTTAATTTTTTATTTTTTTTAGCTTTGTATCATGTTACAATGATATTTCCTAATCAACAAAACATTTCTAGAGTGTTGCTGTGATTCTTTCATGAACGTTTGAGGAATGTTTGAGGCATGCCACTTTATCACGTCCGGAAAATGACACATAGCTTCACCCTCTGATGAATAAAAAGAGGTGTAGAGGATGGTCAGGGACACCAGTGTCACTTGGGAAGTGAGTTTTGCATCACCGTGGACTAAAATGGTTAAAGAAAGAAGACCTTGTGTCAAGCCGGAACATTTAAACTTAATGGAAATTTCCAGCTATTAAACTGTTAAGCATGGTCTTGGAAGTATAATGCTGGAGTCCGCTTTGCTGCCAGTGGAACTGTTGTATTGGACAAGGAGAATAGATAAATGAAGATGGAGGACTACCTCTACTTCAAGATTACTACAAATCAGCAGCTCAATGACTGAAAAGTGGACACAGTTCGGTGCTCTGTTAGGACAATGATCAAACACAACGATCAATTTCTAAAATTGTATGTATGTTCGTATGTAAAACCCTGACCTCAACCATTCTTAACATGAAACTAACTAATTTCAATTAGTTCTTTTTAAAATTTCTGATGTAGAGTGGCAAATATATCTCCTAGAGTTGTCTCCAAAGTGTATTTGGTGGCTTTAAAACATTCCTATCTACGAAAACCCAGCAGACTGCATTGATTGATTGCAGCATTAAATCCTAATACTACGAGCACGTGAGTGATTTGTGCAGATTTGACCCCGTAAGCATACTTTTGACCCTGTTTGGACTGAAAAAGCTTGTATACAGAAAAAAACAATTTTCTGTATACGAGATCAAAACTCCAACCTGAATAGCCCACAGATCAAAGAAATCAATAAAAGCCCCAGATAAATATCACATTTATGGCCATAATGAGTGTTTGTAAATTTCAGACCAGATATGTGGACAGGGAAGCTTGGGTGTTAATCACATTTATTTCATTCTAAGTTTAGAAAAATTGCGTGCTTACACTTCTATAAGTCAGGGAGTTGCATCAATGCTGTTGTCGCTTGTGTAATTGGGTCCACAGATAGTGCCAGGTGTTATGAGTCTCTCTGGAAAATAATGTGAAAGATTAATCAGTTCCAGCTTGGTGTAATATTAATGTAGTATTTAACGTCAAATGTACTTCTGGCCAGATCAGATGGATTTTGTGGGAGCATTTTGTCTTCAGTTTGATGACTTGGGCAAAGTTTATAGACTCTGCAGAACAGTCAAATAAATCAGTAATAATTGTGACATAAAAATACTGCCAGATTCTTTGTACAAACTTTTTATGTTTTTTTTTTTCCCTCCTTTCGTCTGTTTTTTTTTAATCTTCATTGTTCAATGAATGTTCAGTACTGCTAGCCTTGTATAAACAGTGCATGTGTGTGTGGTGACCTCGTAAATTTGCATTAATCAATTCATCAAGTTTCTGTTTGCTACTGCATGGAGCTGATTTGCTCGGTTGCTAGGAGAATCCAGTGTTAATATGTCATCCTTTAAAAAGGTTACAACTTTTGAACCTTTGGTTCTGGAGAGGACAAAGCTCTCGAAAACCTATGGAACAGGCCATCTGTAGGTTGAAGAGAAGAAACTAATGACTTTCTTGATGTAGCTGCTCCTTTACACATCATACAGTTAATGACCAATCATCACAATAAGATATAAAAAGTGGTGCTCAGCACAATGTCACACAGTGAAATCTAAATTATAGCTCCCTTTATTTATCCTGGGAAGTGGGAGCCATCAGGAACCTATCCTGGAAGTCAGAATTCTTTGGAAAGTCAGAGGTTTCTCAATATCCTTTACCTCTAAATCCAAAAGGATCGGTTTCTCCCTCAGTACCAGAATATCCTGTTCTCTCGATGCTATCAAAGATAAGTGGAATCAGACCCACATGTTTCCACTTAAGCTATCATCTCCCTAACTCTCACTCTCTACATTATGCTGTAACATCCAGTGTGTTCTTGATATTAATCTATTCTTTGCAGTCTCGGAAATCAACTGGTCTTCATTCAGATGCACATTTCTTTCCTTTGAAAATACCCCAAAAAAGTTATAATAAATGTTTAACAAATGAATGGTTTATATTTATATTTTTATGTATGGTTTTAGATGAGTTTCTCAAAAAAAAAAAAGAAAGGTAAGGGACCAATAAATCCTTAGTTTGCTGAACTCTGTATTATAATCACTAAAGCAGTGTATATTATTTTGCAAGCAAATACAATTTAATGTTGAACAAAAACTCATCATGGAGAGGCAGGATGTCCGCATTATGATCCACCTGTCTGAGAAAAGCCTTTTTCTCCTGGCATTTATTTTTATTGTGTAAGTGTAAACATACACATTTAACTAGATACAGAAACCTCTTACAATTGTTCATCTTTTAATTTGAGAATATTTTTCAGGAGTGGAAAAAGCTGCGTGTTAATAAGACAAGATAGATGTAACAGAAGCGTTTAAGATTTTCATCATTACTTTTCTTAATATTCAAATTGTCGAAAAACGTTGAATTAGTGATGTTTGACTCCCTGGTTCCTATAGTGTGGATATGATGTTTCTCCCAGACACTCAGAAACAACAACAACAACAGAAGAGGCCATTCAAATGTGGCACATAGTCAATATGTGGAAAACAATCAAGCAACTCAGCTAAGCTTACTCATAAATGATGCATACATTTAAATTGCGTTAACAAAGAAATAACATGTCTTAAAGATGAATCTGAACAGCAAGTTTTGATTTTGAACAAAAACAGGAGACCAACTTTCAATGGGATCACATAAGCCACATAATAGAACAGTAATGACTGCTAAGTGCTCAAGGGTCAGAGTTTCAGCATGTTGATGGGTGGTGGTGGCTGGTGTCCTATAGCATATAACTAGATAGCCCAAAGTTACAAGAGCTTTTATTCATCTGATCATGCTCACCAGAAAAGCTCATACTTGATTTAGATCTCAGTGTCTCACTTATTATTCGTAATTCTTTTTGAAAAAAAAAAAAGACAACCTCCAGTCCCCAAAACAACAATAATAATTTATAAGACAAAGGTGCAGTTAAAATAAAATAATTTTTTTAGCTGGTACATTGGGTTTATCTTTAGGCATTTTGAACTTAAGATTTTTATAACCATGTAAAGTTCCATAGCAAACCTTGATATCTTAAAAATGTATCAGATATCTCCTGTGCTAGAGATACATTTCAGTAGATTGATGCTCTGTAATCCTCCCAGTATCTTGCTAGTTTTAACCTTATGTCCGCCATCTACGCAATTATAATCATCCCTATTCATTCATTTCATCTTTTTGTAAGATTTAACAAGCAAAGAAAACAGATTAAAAACATATGCCAACTTACAACTGGTGCAGGCACACAAAATGCATTGCATTCTGAGAAAAACACATCATTACGAAAAATAACTCATCACAGCGGCACTTAAATCTGACATGTTATTTAGTTCATCAGTGAACATGTGTTCCTAAAATACACAATTCCAAGCAACCTGTCCTAATTTTACAAGTTCTTACTAATATTTTCCCCACAAAAGTAGACTGTGTTTTCCATTTATCTCACTTATGTTGTCACTGTGAATAAAATCCAGTTTACTGAAGTTTTCATACATTTAAAGAAAAGCAAGAGAAGCGTGAGCTGTTGCTAGCTTTTTTTGTGGCTGACACATTGTTATTTTAGATGCCTCTCTTCAGCTCTGAACACAGAAACAGAGGACATAAATGAATACAGCAGAGACTCGAAACTCAGGAACACTGAACAAATTCACATTAATAAGGTAGTTACCAAAAAACACTTACATGCATACAAAAGCTGTGATGGACTTGCAACCTATCCATCGGCTGGCAACCTGTCCCACGTCTCGCCCGTTGACTGCTGGGCTCTATTTCATTATAGCACCCCTATAATGAAATATAGTGGCAATACTTGAGAATTAATGCTCACACATTATCTCCATATGATGTGTGTCTGACTAAGCTTGAGCTATTCTGTGAAAAAAAAAAAAAAAGAGTCAAAGCTGGAACAGACATACCCCAAACTACATTGCAACTTTAATTGCAACAAAACTGGTTGCGTAGACTTAGGAAAGCTGAATATAAACACATTGCACACTATTTACCTGAACTTCCAATAATTAATCACTTGATGTTGATCTATCACATTGAATGCCAGTAAAATACATACAATTATGTGGTTGTAATGTGAAAAAGTGTGAAAATCTTTTAGAGTTGTAAGCACTTGCACTGCTTGAATGATTTTCAACAGTGACTCAGTTTATATCTGCTTCTTTTAGTTTTTAAAATGCGTGCTATTTAAATACACTGTATGTCCTATTGTTTGGGTCTTCCAAAGTCAAAGTAAGCATTCAATGATGTGACATTATACAAGTTCTTTGCAGAAAATGTTAAAATGTCAGGCCTCAAGAGGCAAACAGCCGTAGCTTTGCATATTTTCTTCTTTCACAAACATTGCAAGTCTCCCACAGTCTAGAATACCAAATAAGTATTGCATAAAATATTTAATCCTCCCCTCACTATGCAAATTAGGGGCAAGGTACTCAAGAATTTGTGAAATATGTAAACACATATTTCACAAAAAGTAATGGCAATGGCAGGGCTGATAGATGCACTGCATTTGTTTTACTTAAGCACCTAAGCAAGAAACACAAAAACACCTTCATTTTGGGGATTGTTACAAACACCATTGACAAACGCATCAATTTCGTCTTTTTTGTCTTTAGTGCAAGTTCTCAAGAGGCTTGATTCAGAAAATTCTTTTTATTTTTTCTGAGAAGTAAATATTGTTACGACCTAAATATTGTACTTCACTGCTCTCGCTCTCTTTCAGTGACTCTCATATGCAAATACAAACATAACAGCAATCTATTTTGCATTTAATTGACCAGAAAAAAGGGTGAACTAAGTTCACTAGTGTAAAGTTCTTAATGCTCATTTGAGCAATAGATATTCTTCATAGATCTTTCTTGTCTAAAGAAGACAATATTGTATGTATAAGTAGAAATTCTGTGTGTTCTGAAAATAGCCTCAGATGTGCATATTATGATTGCAGAACATTCAATTTGTTTGTCTAATGACTGAATATTTCCTTCTTCTTAATGATCATCGTGTCTGGCTAACGTCACACAGTTCTTTATTGCCCACCCCTTGAACAGAGTAAGCCATCAGTGGAAGCCAATAAGGGTTTTCTTGCCTCTATAAATCTCAGGCTAGCCTTCTTTCCTACCAGTGCCTTAAAAAAAAATAAAACATTCTTTTGTTCCTGTTGCTTTATAAGCCACCAAAGATCCGTGTTGACCCATTACATTTTCTGTAGAAGAAAAGTAAAGTTTATTCCCATCCTGTGTGAGGTAATGTCATTTTAGCTCAGAAAACGATTTAGGTAAACGCCGGCCATGATTGAATCTTTTCTTCTACTGTGCTTAAAAATCACACTCATACAAATCCTTATTGACAAGCCAAGCTCAGTGCTGATCCATCATGCAGCATGCTTTTGGCAGTCATGTGTATCTTATGCCCTCGTCCAAATGTGGAGTAATAATGAGACGTATCAAGATGAGATATTGCTGTCACCTAAAAGGACAACCCCCAAGAGGACAAATGGCTGCTCTTTGGATCATTGCGCCCACATTAACCTTCCCGTGCAGGGATCAGGCACAAGCTTATACTTTCATGTGGGGAGGTGGGTCATTGTTATAAAAATATCATTTCTGGTGCCCCTGACAGCAGCTCCTGTAGCTGGAAATCTTTCTGGGCCTTTCCGAAAGACAAGAGAAAAATAAAAAGCCTTCCAAAGAAATGCCGCACAGGCATTTGGCAGGAATGGAAATGGCATCCCTTTGGTACACTGCGTCTCTCACTTGAGATGAAGGTTGACGCACAACTGAACTCTATCAATTTTTACAGTGCAAAAGGAAAGAGCAGATAATTAAGTTAATTTTGTTTTAATTATTGTGAGCAGTATTAATTTTTATCCCTCAGAGTGAGACATTTGAAAAACCCAAAGGGATCATTGAACATCTGGAGAACGTACCAACTCTGGATACGTACCAGCTAGAAATCAGCTGAGAAAAGCAAGAACTACAGTCTGCAATCGGTTTTCTATAAATCTGTGTAACTCCAGCTCCAGCCAGATTCCCTATTCCTGCTACCTTTTTGGCATGAGGAACTAAAAGTAACATTACTCTGAAATTTTATTGCAGTCATAAAAGCTAATTTTGTTAATTCAAGTATGTTTAATTATTGCGAAGAGAATTCAATTGCATTGATGTGTTCTGGAGAATGAGGTAGCTGGACATAATTTGAGCAGGATAGTGGTGGGGCTCTGTAATAAGCTGGACAAAAACAATAACAGGCCTATGCCATAGTTCACTTCTGATGGCGTTAGTGTGCTCATCTTCAGGTGGAAAAGGTTTTTAAAAGCTGTGCAGCATTTTTACATCGGACATCCAGGTAGATAAAAAAACAATTACTTCTAACTCAAGTAAACTATTAAAATATACAAAAAATGCAATATTCAATTTAGTAGCTAACACTCAATTAATACAATGATGTCATTACGACATCACGTGACTCCCTCCCAGTGAACTGTAATCTGAAAATAGCTTTGTTTGAATATCTGAACCGGAAAAATTTTTAACACAGAAAATTACAAACTATGACAGGTATAACAATTGCGGCGTGTGCACCCACGACACGACGAACCACGCCTGGTTGTGTTGAAACCAAAAAGTGAGTTATGTCAAATGTGCACATGTTTGTGTGTGGGGGTGTATATGTGCGCATGTGCTTGTGTGTCGGCACAGACTTTACTGTAGGACTACACCCCAGCTGGTGATGGCTCCTACGTCACAACGATTTTATACATTTGTACGGTGATTTGTATCCTGTACTTTTCAGTGGCGCTATTGTTTACATGTATGTTGTTTATCTGGTGTAGCAAACTTATAACATGTTTTCTTGTATCTTCTTTATCTGTATTTCTCTCCACTATTCTCCCTATCCCCTCGTTTCCCTTTCAACTCCCTTTCCTTTTTCTCATTTTCCGTTTCTTTTTCATCTCTGTGTCCATTACATTTGAAATAAATGCAAAGCTTTTTCTTGATTATTTGTTTTTCCCAGCAGTGTGGCACGTCAAGGAAAATCCCAATGGATTTACTATCACAAGTAGAGCATTAGGGCTTCAGCTATAAAGATCTGAAGCTTATTTGTTTTGAGCACAAATCATCCCTCTTTCTACTATAAACAAATTAGCTCAATTCTGGTGAATAATTTAAATCAAAAGCAAACATACTACTTTTTTCTTTACGCTAAGGGATGTACTCATAAACGAAGTCTATTCTTGAACATACAATTTTAACAATTGTATGTTCAAGAATGAATCTCTTGAGTGAATCTCCTGGAGATTGTTGTTACTGCATTCATCAGTCTATGCTTTCAGTCATTTGAAATATTGCTGTCTTCACTCCAAGATGTTTAATTGTCTGCTCACTATTGCCCTCTTTGTATTTTATTGAACTAATTTGTCTGCATCGAAAACCTACAGGATATCTGTCTGAAACTGCCAGCTGGAGCTTGTCTGATAAGAGTAATTTTTAGAGTAGTGTCAAACTAAAGGGTTAAAAAAAATGCACAACAGAGTGAAGTCTGTAAGTCTGGGCTCAGCTAAAAGACATTCGAAACTGCTGCTCAACCATGAATGAGACGATGCTGAAAGCACACTGATAACGTCATAAATTCGGATCTCCATCTTGGTGTCCTAAACTAAATGATAGAGTGTTTTGGAGAAATCAATAGTCTGCCAGGCTAGAGGAAGAGACGATTTAAAACTGCTGAGATAAAAGCTGAACATCTGATAGAAGATAGAGTAAAATTTGTAGAAAGGCAGTGGGGAGGAAAATGGTCTTTTTTTTATTGCAAGGTCAGCTCTGTTGCTCCACTTCTCTGGGGAAACCTCTGCCAAAATCGCACAAACTCGCATCGCAAACATCCCTGCAAATGTCTACCTGCACAGTGATGGAATTCAGGAGGCTCTAAGTGGACTTGCATCATGTTTGCTACATACACCTTGTACATGAAGAATTATATTAAATTGACAATAAATATCATCTCGAGGTGCTTTATAAAAAAAGTAATATCAGTTCAATCACACATGCATTCCAATTGATCCTAGTTATCAAACAGTGCAATGAGTTAGTTTAAACACTGTAAAGAAACCCAGCAATTATTGACTTGTGGCAAGTAGCAATCGCTTGTGTTGTGTCTAAAGAGATGCATTGGTACAGAAATCCAACTAGGGGACTTTTTTTCTGAGATTCGTACAATGGAATCTCATTGTACGAGATTCCATTGTACGAAATGGACATTATTATTGTTATGAAAATTGCTATTGGAGATGAGCAAATATTCTTCTCGATGACCTTTGTTTTGTGTTAACATTAGTGAAAAACAACATGGCCAGTGATGTTCACTGATATTTGTTCATGTTACTGTAGCTTCATAACAATGACTCATGATGATCAGAAGTTTATATTCACTTCTTATCGACGAGAAAGTCATAGTAATTTGAAGCTTTTAAAGATGGAGTTTCATGTCATTTGAGGGACAGATGGTCAAATACTGGAGTATGTATAAATTGTAGCCTGAATGTTTATTTGAGTTGAATATTTTATTATCACTAAAATGTAAAAAATAAAAGGTTCAAGTTAGGATTCAATAAGTGGTCTGAGATTTCCTAATTTGGGGGGATAGGTGATCGGCTGATACCTATCCCCAGATGGCCAACATCGATCTTATTCATAGATCTTATCTACCACCGTAAAGGTCTGAAAACCAGCCTATGTCTCCTTATGTTTTGTCGTGAGAGAGGGCTGACTGACAGAGCCGCTCAGCTGGTCACATCGTGGTTGACAGTAGTCACAACAATGTTGCCAACTTAACAACTTTGTGGCTATATTTAGTCACTTTTCAGAAGACAAAATTGGAATCGGCAGGTCAGGATATCTAAAGATCGGCGATCGGTCGGACAATTGACCAATCAGTGCACTCCTAGTTCTAGTGCATAATTGACAACTCCAAACTAGTTATGCCATTCTTGCAGATGATAACTGAATGTACATTTCTGACACTGGGAAGCAAGCCGAGAAAATTTCACATACTGTCTCTCAAAGCTTCTCACTATGCTGAAAGCTCGACATTTGCGCATCACACAGATTTGAAGGTGCCATGTTAGCTATATCTGAGCCGACCTGTACAGTATATATGAGCTCATATAAATATCTCCAAAATAAATGTGACGCATGGAAACTAATTAAGTTTTTTTAGGATTATTTATTGTCCGCTGAGCCGACAAGTTGGGAGTAATTTATTTCCTCCCCGTCAAAAACATTTATGAGTCTGTTTCAGCAGTATGCTCTAAACCAGAAGTCATAAATCCACCACTGTATCCTTGTTCCTCTCCTTCTATCTTCCCCTCTTCCTCCTCCCTCCCTTTTTTTCCCCAGTGTAACCCCACATCAGCTGACTAAGTGCCCTGCATGGATGGAAAATTTGCCATCAGATCAAAATTCATCACTTGTGACTGGAGCATGAAGGGGCGAGAAAGGGGGAGGTTTAATGATGTGTTACTCTTTAAAAAGTGATGCAGAATACATAAAAAAAGCTAATGTCCTTGATTCTGTGTTCTGGGGGAAAACACGGATTAATGACGTTCCCAGGGTTGGAAGAAAAAATTAAGATTAGTAAAGGGTGCAACAGTTTTCAGGACATTGTGCTCCAAAGGCATATTAGGGCATTTTTCTGATAAACACCTTCCCCTCTAATTAAAAATGTTATCAGTTTGCTCTCTTAAGCCAGGCACAGTGTTGGTGAACACAAAAGTCAGCGTTTGCAGCTTGCCTCCCCGTCAGAAATCTGTTATGTCTCCACAAGGTGGTGTCATTTTCATTAGCTGAATGTTGCAGCTCATTTTGACAGCTGATATGACTGCAGTGACATGCGTTATCTTGTTTTAGCATCTAATTCTACATCAAAAACTGAAAAGCACTTGTCATAATTTTCTTAAAAGGGCTCCATGAGCCTGTGAGTACCTTTTAATGTTTAGGATGGCCAATTAAAACTGTCAGGGGACCTTTATAACCCGGCAGGGTGAAACCCCAAGCCTCTCTCATTTCCTTGCAGAGAGCACTTCAGTGAAGAAAGACAGCAAAGCCATTATCTCAATTTGAAGAGTAGCTGCCTTGACCCATCCACTGACCTTTAAAGCCACAGTTGCTGTGGTGTAGAGTGAGTTCATTATCCACAATTGCTGTCAGTCCACGAGCTTTTGTATCATCAATCACAAAATAAGAGCAAGCAAATAGAGCGTCCTGAAGTGGTGAGCGGACTCTCATCTCTATCTCCTGGCTGCCCCTGTTTCTTTTTTCTCCCTGCGCCGAGGCTTCGAACTTAATAATCTCTTCCTCTTTGTCTTGTTGCTCATTATTCTTAAACATTACCATCAGCTGAGCTTGTATGCACAAACTTGCAATACAACTCAAGCTTGTCTAGTTTGTTGATGTTGTTAATCTTCAAAAATCCTTTGCTGCGTGCAAAGGTCAATAATGAGTGACTTCACATTTCAGTCACCGTTAACGACTTTCATGTCTGGGGATATGCTGCGGAGATGGTCAGCTCTACTTGTGACTGAGTGTACAGTACGAGTCAGAGTTAACAAGCTTTATCCAGGTCAAACAAGTGGAACTAACCCTGACTCATGATCGGCTTACAAATGCACACTCTGTACTTGAAGTGTCCAAGTAAAGTAGGAGAGTTGAACAATTTTCAGCCTGGAGGAGAAGCCACGTAGAGTTTTGCACAACTTTAAAAGCCAGCAGTTTACAAAATGCCCACTTTTATTTGGGTTAGTCAACATTAAGTGTTTGACCTTTTCCTGGCTAAATGCCTCTGTTACGTGCAATTAATCCACAGAAATACTAACCCTCTCAACCATACTTTTTTCATAGGTTTTTATTTGATATACTTACAAAAACTAGTGCCAAATTGTAGACTAGAAAGAAAACTACATTGTTTTGCAAGATTTTGTTTTTATAAATAGTAATTTGAAAGATGTGGTACCACTGCTACCTCTCAATACAATCATGAATCCATCTCTGTCACCTCAATAAACAACCCCATTCTGCTCACTCATTTCAAAATCTGAAAACTTATGGTAACAAAATAAACCTATCCGATGAACTGGCGACCTGTCCAGGGTCCGCCCCGCGTCTCCCCCGAAACATTCACTGGAGATAGGCACCAGTACCCCTCCATGCCCCTCTAGGGACAAGGGTGTAAGAACATAAATGGATGGATAATAAACCTGTGTTCAGTTTGATGTAGGTAGTGATGGGTAAATGAGGCGTCATGAAGCGTTTTGACCCATAGCAAAACTGTATTGATACTGTGTCGATAGTGTGTCACTGAATACTGACACCTGCTGGACATTAAAAATCCCTACAGGCAACATAGTTGACGAGACAGATTTGATGACCTAGTCTATACAATAAGATCTAAGTCATTGTATTATATTGTGTATTATATATTATATTATGTCATATCTTCAGTTAAATTCAAAATACATTTGATATTCTTCGATACAGTCAATGAATAATGTGAACATGTACCAAGTGATGAAAATTTAAGAGAACGTGTTTGGAATGAGGATGCTTGTGGACTGTTTTTATTTATTTTATTTTTTTTTCACAAAGTTTCATTAAAAAAAATAAGTTTTTTAAACATTTTGAAATTTAGTCGGTTACGCTTTTTTGACACAACTTCTGCTGTAGAAAAAAATGAAGTAAACAATACATTTATATGAAATAATTTATAAAAAAGCAACTGAGTAATTTGTAGAATGGCTGTATACCGGAGCTTATCCTCGGTGTATCTGGGACTATTCTGATGCCTGGCCCTATAAAGCCTCAGCATTGAGGAGGTGGATTAATTTAAATAAGACAGTTCTGTCAAACATATGCAACACTTAACCTGCAGAACATTATATGAAAGTAAACTAAGAGTCAATTTCAGCTGAATTTGGATTCAGATAGATCAAGCAGAAACTGAAAAGAACCGGATGAAACAACAACAAAGCGATAACCAATTCCTTATTTTCTGATGTAAGATCAAAATGGTCCCAAACTATGAAACCTTTCGTTTGCCTTGAGGCTGCTCCATAGTTGACGCTGTACCGTAAAAGATCAAGAATTATTTTGGCAAATGCATCGCGTTGACAGACTCGCTTCGTTATAAACACAGTTTGGCGCGCAAGTGGTATTTCGAAACGGTTCCTGTATCGGTCACGTGACTTGCTGAAAGCAATACGCGCACCGACACTGTGTTTTGTCTATGGGCTTGACGCATGCGCCGACTCATCGGTGTTGCCGGATCCATCACTAGATGTCGGCAATAACGTGAATGTGATTCAGCTGTAGGCTGTCATCAGACAATAGGCTTAACCCAAAAACTGTCTTCTTTATTGCCCACATTAGGCTAAAAGTAGAGATTCAGTGAGTGCTGGTTCTCAGTGTTTGATTGTCTTTCAATCATTATCTTTTAACGTCTGAGCTGCGCGTAATAATAGTCATTATACAACTATAGACAAATCAAGGCATGGCAAGGCAATGATTAAACAGTAAAATAGTAAAGAGATATTTAACAAATTAAGAAAAACAAAGAAGACGTTGTTAACTGAACCTTAACAGAGGTCCTGTTTAATGTTTGCCACAAACCACATAACTGACGCAGCACACAGGAAATAAGGCAGCTTAGACAAAAACGTAATGTTTCTGGACTAACTTTGAATCCCCCTGATTAAAAAAAATGGGAATATCATGCTTTCGGAAAGCTTTTCTCCAACAGAGAAGTAGATTAGATTTAATGGGATGAGCGTTTATAGGAGGACTTAAATTAAGGTTTTCTTCCCAGAAGAAACTGAATATACATTATATCAAAAATAATACAGATTTGGGGTTTTTAAATAAGCAACTAAAGATCAGAAACTATATACAGTGACATGCCAATAACAAAAAAATATTGATACAGTTCAGCTTGAAGAATAGCATTTGAGATAAATGTGCTTTCTTTAATGCTGATTGTTCTTTGACTTCAAGCCAAAGTTATTTGTTTTGGGTCTCTGATATTGTGTGACTAAAGATGATGACCCTTCAGGTCCCTCCCTGAAGTGTAAATGCGATGTTAACCATCTGCACAAGGCACAGCACTGACAGATGGATGAATACTGTTAATGCGGATTATAAGCCGACTAGGGAGAAAGTGGTCCTTCAGGTGCATCAAAGGATGTGTCGGAAAAGCAGCTGCAAGACACATTGTTCTCTTCATCAGGCCTGATCCAGTATTTCTGTAAAGACAGACAAAGCAGCAATTAAAGCCAATACGAATGAAACCTGCCTCAATAACCTTTCTAGAACAGAATAATTATGAAAAGAAAAAAAAATACATAAATTCAATTAGAAAACTTAAGAAAATGTATTCTAAAAATAAATATAGATATTTACAAAACTGCATAGCACAAAGCGCTCCCAAGTGTGTGAGGGCACAGCCTTACAGACTGAACAGATGGTCTAGCTGGGATGGAATAAAAATGATACTGTCTCTGACAAGCAGTATTGAGAGTGTGTGTGGCTTATGATTGTTTTTTTTTTCTTTTCTTTTTTTCAATTTGAGCTGTTCGAATCCACACAAATCATCACAGGGTCCAGAATGAAGGATTTAGACCCCCAGGGGGTTCCAGTGGTTTTAATGCCCACAGTAGTCTCCAGATAATGCAGTTGAGCTGGCTTCAGCTTTACTCAGAGTGGCCACAACAAATAGAAAACAAAGAAAAGGGAAGAAATATGATAAAATAATCATCCCTAACACTTGAAAACTTTGTTTTTGTAGTTTTGACCACTCCGAGGTTTCTTTTTTTTTTTTAAAGTTTATGGTTTTTGTTATCAATTTTCCATTCTTGCAGTAAGTTAGTTATCTGTTTAGTAAAGCTTGCCTTATGTTCTTATTTCTTGTTCCATTCCTCAATTTGTTACCTGATTGTGCTTTTTTTTTTTCAGATCCTCTGAGGAAACATCCTTGTGTTGTAATTACATTTCAGAGTCCTCCAGAAATGGAAACGTTTGACAAGTTTTCTTCACAATATAAGTCAAGCTGATTCGGATTGGATGTAGAGTATCTGCATTCATCAATTTTTAAATCCTGACTAAGATTCTTTGATGGATTTTGGTCTGAGAAACCATAGCAGCAAACAACATACATGCATACATAACAATAACATCATTAAAAATCAGATGGTACTGAAAACCATTTAGGCTCTTACTGAGGTTTCAGGATCTTCGTCCTGAAGATGAAAAGTTGTACATAAATTCAGACCATTGACATTTTACTTTCTTCTCCATTTATTGCTTTTCTTGGCCAGCCTGCTAGTTTACAAGGATGACCATGTCTTGGTAGTTTAGAGTTGTACCATACTCTTTCCATTTTCAAATGATGGAATGAACAGTTTTGTGGGAGATGTTCAAAGCTTGCGATATTGCTGATAAACCTAATGTTGATTGAAACTTTTCCACAACTTTATCCTTAATCTGTCTGCCTAGTTTCTTGGTCTTTATGATGTTGTTTGTTCACGTATTGTTCCTTAACAATACGTGAATACTCTGCAGATCCCACACACACTGGACACAAGCTGTTTAAACTCTTACCTTCAGTTCAGAGCTAGGAAATTCTACACACCCTGAGTAGTCAGCCACTCTGCTGCAAAACAAATTAAGCATTTTGGACATCCACAGCCTGCCTTTTTTTCTGTTCTGTTGTTAAAAAAAATGGTTGCACATTTATATATATGCACTGAGTGCCTGAAACTGAAGTCAGATTCCTTGTTTGTGCTCACAACCTCAGCCAACGAACATAATTCTGAGTTTGTTAGGATTCTACATTTGTTCCCTGCAAATCTATATGAAAATGTCTGCATTGCCATTCATTCAATAACTGAGAAATGCCCGAAAAGCTTGCTTTGAGCTCTTAATTATGTGCTTAGAAGAAATTTAATCCCGAGTATGGCTAAAGAGATTCCCTGTGCAAACACATTTATGTTCCAATTTGCATCCCCGTTTGAGAGCTATTTGCATTGTCTGTCGAGCTCATCGCTGCCAAGCAGAAAAATCTCTACAAGGCAGAGACAGTAACTGTTACACAAGGTTCGATTTGAAAGACAATTTTGTGTTTTTATTGGAATTCAGTGATGAATCAAATAAAAACGCAACTTGCTGAGAGACTTTCCAAGAGGGAATAAAAAGTGTGAAAGGGGAATCTGGCAATAGGCCTGCGGCTCTCTCCCCTCTAGAAGAAACTGTTTTAATAAATGATGGAACACATATTCAATGGCACACGTTACTAGGACTTCGCACCTCCACACACACCTTCACACACACACAATGTATGCATTTAGTCTGCTGTGAACTTCTGACCAGCAGGTCTGAATTAATGCACTCGGAATATTGCTGTTCTCAGCGACTTTTATGTCCCACTTTTTACTTTTTTTTTAAATAAATGAGTAGCAGGGTTTCTTTCTGCAAGCATGACACTTAATATAACATCTTTCTTCTCTAAAATTTATGTACTCAAATCTCACTGCCCAAGAACAGCAGACTTGGACACCAAGCAGTTTGTAAAACGGGGCAAAAGTTTAAAGCGGGAAATAAATGAATGAACAAATAAATAATTGAATGACTGAATAATTGAATAATATAGTACCTTCTGTCACAAAGCATAAAATATCTTCAGTCACTTTATGTTTTTATTGTTAGCAGACACAGCTGATGGACAGCTTGTAATAATTTTTGTGGACTGAGAACTCCACTCTGTTCCCTACAAAGAAATCTTTAGTGTTTATTTCATTTATTTAAAAAGGAACAATATGATGCATATTGCTAATTTTGAAACATTCCCCTATTTAACAAGTGGTACACTGATAAAGCTACACAGTGTAATAAAATGGATATAAATTATTAGTGATTTTTATTCAGTTTTTTGTTGCTGCATAAAGCAGGTCCTCTGCACAGGGCACTACTGTAGTCCCTTAAGAGCTTTTCTAGTAGTTAAACTGATTTATTACCAAAGAAATTGTTCAACAGGATCTGGACATCTTATCTGAACAGATAAGTGCACATACCCCCTTTCTGAATGACATGAAATTCAAAATAAATTATCATTAGATAGTCATTAGACAAATGGGCACATTAGTAAAGTCAACCCCTGAATCTAATTAAGTCACAACACTTGTTTTCTCATCACCCATCCTTCCTCATCTCCCCTTCATCTCCTTCATGCTGTAATTTACCATCCAGTGCAAATTTTCAGGACAAACACAACCATATTGTTCTGGCAAATGTTTGTTTAACAAATGCAACCTGGCACTGGCAGCAATTCATGCGTCGCATGAAGCTAGGCAGAAAAAAATAATACTTAAAATGCTTCGTCATGCTGAATCCACACACGTGGCTGTTCCACACATAGCGCTTGGAGAACTTATATCTCTGATGAAAGAACAATAACTAAGCAAATTAGCTTGTGCCATAAATTGTTTGATAGGGCACCATGTATGAATTATATCTATATATGTTTATTATGTTGGCTTGTTCATTATTATCTTCCAGCAGAATAAACCTCACAGATTTATAATTAAAAAAAAAATAATTACTGTCTTATTTTCATTTCTTAATTTGCCTGCCAGAAATCAGTCCCCAGTGTGGAGTTTTAGGTGGGAGAAGATTATATTTGTTGCAATTCTAAAACATCCAAAACAAATATAAAAAGTATGTTTTTCTTAAGTTTGCAAGGCTTATATGTCAAGGGTTTTATAGTAATCTTCAGTGTTTTGGGAAACCTATAGTCTTCTTGTATCATAGTTCAGTTGTAGGAGGAGCTTTGTTCTACTGTTGTGGGGGAAATTAACAATATTATTGTTAAAATACATAATAACAAATGTCTTTTTGAACCAAAGTTCCAGAGCCAAAGATTATTTTTTCTCACAACACTGTGGATCAAAGTTACAAGGGAAATTGGACCAAAACTTTTTGAACCTCCACCAATTATTGATGAAGACGTCTCGCTGAAAATTGCCACAAGGTGGCATTAGAAGGAAAGTTAGGGAAGCAACACAATCATGAGGATGGCACCAACAAAATAAATAGATGGTACTAAAAATATTTCTTCTGTTTTCTCAATCTCTGCAACAAATGGTCTAGGAAAATACCACAAGCTGCACTGGCCCAGTAAAAGTAATGTAAGAGGATTTTTATTTAAGGGTTTACCTTCAGGTGAGTCAGCAGAGCAATACTTAACTCTCCATTTCATCCATAGTCATTTTTGTGTTCTGCATTTGATGCAACTTGTTTAAGGTTAACTAGACAGCCAGCTGTGAAGACATGATTGAACTAAATTAGGATTTTGTTACCACATTTTCAAACCACACTCAAGACAATCCAGACACTTCTCGTGTGTTGGTCCATGATGGTGAAATGACCTACTGAATGCTTCCAGAACTAGGGGTTCCCTGTGTAGCTTAAGGATGCTCTTGACGACCCAGTTTCTCTGGCCCAGCTCTTAGACTGTACCTTCCTAAGCCCTACTGTACTATCTCTTTCCACATTTCCCTCTATATATTCTACACTGTCACCTCTGGTAGAATAGAAATACATTATCTGAGTATACCGCCATACTGGGGGTATTCTTTCTAAGTAGCTTATTGTAGCTTGAATATCAACTGCATAGGTATATACTAGAGTCGGCCAAATGCAGAAGTATAAACAGTACCATGGACACACACAATGGTAATGTGCACTGCACATTACCATTACATTACATTACAGTTTATCCGTCTTGAACTAAAATGTTAATGGAAGCTACAACAAGCAAGCATTGCCATTTTTTTATCCTAAAAAAGGGATAAGTTTCAGCTTTCTTTGCTTTGTACAGTGGGTCTCCTAACAGCTACTTTCCTTCGTACTTGGCGATTTTTATAAAATTTAGTACTAGCAGCAAGGCATCTCTTATACACAATTTGTACAATCTGAAACAGAACTGCTATCAGATACTTATTCTCATGGCAGAAATGCTTGTATAATCCTTAGTTAATGATATACCTTATCTGATAATCCTGTCTGATAAAGATTCCCTGAGCGATATTCCCTAATCCTCCACATCAACAAGGACTTAGAGCTTGACTTTATTGTGTCATGTCAGGAGAAAAAAAAAAACAGCAACAGAACAGGCCTGAGCACAAACGTCTTCAAGAAAGAAATACATTCAAACGGATATTGTAAGTCAAATAAACCAGCTCACATACGTATTTAAAATGGTAGTTTTTTCTGGTGTGAAAATATGAAAATATAATGTCTTTTTTTTAAAATTGTTCCCACATATACAAATGTTGTGAAATTTAATCTGCACAATTTAACTAAGAAAAAAAGGAAATGATGTGGGCAGATGCTAATATATTAAAGCATTCAGTCTTCTTTAGTTCACAAATGCCATCAATAATATTAAATCTGATTTAACTGATAGTTCAGCTGTTCCTCTCAAATTTTCCTGACTCCCCCACATTTACATTGCTTAGCCATCGTTTACTGAAAGGTTTTATTGGATCACAAAAATTTAACTGTCAAGGGAAATGTATGAAAAATACCATGCAGATATACCATGAGACAAAAACTAAGAAAAGCAGTAACACCGCACATGTTCCTCAGAAATGAGTGAGAAGACAAGATACAAACTGGTCAGGAAAGCTGACAAGAAGCAGAGAGCAACACTACAGGACCTGGAGAAGTTTCCAACAAGGACTGGTTGGTGTGCTACATGAGATGACAATCTCTCTCTGTTCTCCATATAACAGAATAGAAATCTTTTCTTCAAAAGAGACATCCAGGTGTGGCTAAATTAACCCAAAACCTTGTAGAAGTGTTGCGGTCTGATAAAACTACACTTAAAATTTGTGGTCACAATTTCCAAATTTTTATTTGATACAAAAACCACTATTCCCGAAAGAACATCGTGCTCACAGGGAAATATGGTGGCAACATCATGATCTTGGCTTACGTTTCTTAAGGTGGAACTGAACGTGGATAAATATATTTTAATGCAGCACAATCATTATTATCTCTGTTCATCTTAAACCATGCAAGATTGACTCAATGAGAGGAAAATGAAAGTGGGCTGATCAGAGTCCATAACTGAATCTGACGGTAGGTCTGCAGTGTCACCTGAAGAGGGCAGCAGACTAGAGACGTCAACCTCTACAAGGCAAAATAGACATTAAGACGAGACAATTACTAACCGAATGCTGAACTTAAATCAATTGATGTGTGAACACTTACGCTTTTTTCCCTTGCTATAAATCTATTGGTGTCTCAGTTGTTTTTTCTTCTCTCTTTCTTAACCATAAATGACACATTATTTATAGCAAATATCATTTATAAGAGCTATTACGTCTCTCTTGTAAATGAGGTCTTGGATCTTATTGAGACAACCTGTGTAAATAAATAAATAAAAAATAGAATATGACGTTTGTTTAATTTTTCTAGATCACAACAATATGCTGTTTAGGTGTGTGCCACAACTATATAAGAAAAAGAAAAGAGCTTTCTCTTTAATTTATTAAAAATATTAGTACAATCGTTGAAATTTGAATCACAGTAAAATTTGTTTTAACTTTAGACCTACAAACTTTACTTAATAGATTCTATCCAGTTTACGTGAAACTTCGTGAGGTCATTTAGTTAAATACTGGAAACCCGTGATTAAGCCAGTATCCAGTTTACAAAGCTTCATTAAAACAAATTATAAACACATAAAATGTATCTCATTCAGTGTCTTACTGCAATCCTGCCAGGCAACTGCCCTATCAGGTTACCTCTCCATGGATATAAGAACATCATGTGAGTGATTTGGTCACACGGGGGCAGGATATTGCCTGCATTAGTCGAGACACGTGAAAATGGTTTGCTTCCCACACTATTTAAAGCCTTTTTGTGGTGGTGAAGAGAGCATCCAGATTGACAAGACTAGCAGCAGCATCACACACGTGCAGTAAGTACCTCCTGTCTCCATGGATATCTTTCATTTTGTACTGAATGTATTTGATTAGGATGTAGTTTTACTGATATTTAAGATGTTGCTGAATATTTTGTTTTTATTTAGAAAAATAGATTTTATGGGCGTCATCTATATTTTCTCAGCAATTTGATTAAGAATAATGTGCTATAGTTATGAATTATATCTAACAAGTGTGCAATCTGAGTACAGAAAAGTTTCTCTCCTTTCTTTATTAAGGATCATAATAATTTTTTTATTCCTTTATGGTTGATATTTTTTAAATCATTTACATAATTTGGACTGAGATGATTAGATGTTATGATTGTCTGATAATATATCTTTTCTTTTATGCCTTGTAATGTAATTCTACATTTTACACTCTACTATTGGTCAGTTCTTAATCTATTTAAAACTCCCAGTTGTTGCCTTAGATTAGTAAATGTGTTATAATTTATATTTGATTTGTAATTAATTCTTACATATTCATTAAAATAAAAAAAGGTCTAGATAGAAAAAGGCAAATGAATATGTAAAGAAAAGAAAGAAGAAAAGACATAAAATAATGATAAATTGTTAAGAAAATCTTAAAAGTAGTTTTATCCCAATGCATATGGATCCGCAAACTTAGCTTTGTAAAGCTATTAGTTCTTAACGACATAAAATGATACTTTACAGGAAAATATTTGTTTTAGTGAAGCAGCCACATCTCCAATTTGTTTTCTTGTTTTGCTTTAGAAATTGCTCAATCAGTGCCCATTAGTGCACTTCCTGGACACTTGGCTCCTTCAAGCAAATGTGTGACAGGCTCAGTTGCCTGAACCCAATGGCACACATTTACCACAGCTGCTAGGAAATGATGGGCATGATCAGATTTTCTGGTCTCTTTATCAAATTTACAACATTAGAGAAAATCAAATTGTACAGAAGGTTTTGTTGATTGTTACAGAGTTGCCTCTGCTGCTGAGGATGTGCTATACATAGTCTGATAGGAGAATCAGCTAGAATTGTGGTAATGCTTAAGTGCAATGTTAAATCACATACAGTACAATGCTAAAATAGTTCCAAAATCACTGTTTAGGATGTTCTGACAATAAATAAGCAAATAGATTACAGCTACAAGGTGAAAACAAAAAAGGAAACCATTTTAATAGACATTATCATTTCTGTTAATGCATAAACAGCACTTTTACTTTGAGTGTTTCTCATCGTTGGACCAGAACAACATTTTATTAGAATGCAGGGACTCCCAAAGAGAAGTGATTAAAACTGATGGCTTTGGTGACCACAGCTTGCTGAGCCTACATCAAACTTTAATCTAAACTGACTCATTCTGTCAACCTTAATAGAAAAGTCCTTGTTAGAATCAATGTTCAGGGCCACTGGTCCATGTTAGATTGCCTAAATGTTTGCTGTGAACTGTCACTGACTGTGCAGAAATGTGGTTTTAAATCAGCTGGGCAGCAGAAACAAAACATTTCCACAATGCAACTTTTCAGCCAGATAAAGAAGAAACTCTAGCAGCCATGTTATCACATGGAACGGCAGCAGTTTCTGAAAGCAAAGCTTCTACAATAGGATTCTTGTGAAATTTTACAAAGTAAAAAGTAATTTATGATTTGACCTTTGGATGTGACTGATGGGCTTTATCCAACACATTATAAGGTCTCTTTCAATCTTGCTCACCCAGGATCACCCTGTAGGCCACCTGGGACGGACCCAAACACGCTACAAACAAGCTGTGAAGGACATTGTTGTTTTCTACAACTGAAGGGCTTCAGCCTCCAAAATACTCAGTGGATCTGAATGCCTTTCTAGGTAAAGACAAAGTATATGACTTCCCCCAAATATATAACCACTTGTGTTTAGCCAACACAAGTGGTTGGCTACATATATGATCTGAATGCCCCGTCAAAGACCAAATATTTGTTCTTAGCCATGCTTAGTAAAGTTTTTGCATTTTGTCATAACACTTCATCGAGAAACTATATTGTCTTGGTTTTTTTGTTTTCTGCATTCTGGATGTTTGAATGTTACAAATACGCAAATGTTGTAATTATAAAGATGTCACTGCTCTCTCCATTGACAATGCATGTGTCCTCAGCTAAGTGATGAACTTCAGCAGAGATGTGGCACGCCAGACCAGTTGTTATACATACGTCATAGATGATGAGGATTCAGCCCTGGCAAGTCTAAATGCAGTTGAGGTGAGGATAGTTTTTAAAAAAAAAAAACTCCAAACTCCTGTATTCCGTACATTGAAACATGAGTCGCAATAAAGGCAGCAGACTTTACTTAAATGTTTGCTACACAGACTCAAGACTTGACTCATACTAAAGGTCTAAAACTCTATTCTGATGCTCATAATTGTTGATAAGGGAGATGTTTCTCAAACTTACATTTTGATTTACTTGATAAACATAAAAATTATGGGAAACATCTTTATCCGTAAATCTATCAGCAATATAATGAATGTCAATGCTTGGTTACAAGACAAAAAGAAGTTTAAAGCCTTCTCTCTTCTCATTTGTCACTTGTTTTTGTTATTACATGGATCCATAAAGGCCATTTCATACAGTCATAAAATCAGAAAAAAAAACATTGTAACATCTTCGCATACCATTCATCTTCATTTATTAATTCAAAAATATAAACTAATCATATTCTATGACTTATTGACTACCAAAATAAGTTGTTAAAATAAAGCCTTGTCCTTTTGCTATTCCCTAACACTTATTTCTCATTATTTTCCCTGAGTGAATAAATTATAAATTTGTCATGTTTTTCCAATTGGCAACAATCTTCTCTAACACAGAGAACGGAGCAAACAAATGGTTTGATCTATCTGCTGTAAAAAGCCCTAGTTGCTTGCCTCATCCTGTTGATTCTCGGCTATTATTTAGATTACTGTGATTATTAAATATGGACTTAAATAATTAATTAGTGCTATACTTTTTTCAGCTTGAACAAAAAGTTATTTCTTGTTTGTGGTGTTACAGACTTTTGAAGTATTTTGTGAGTGTTTCACTACTTAGATCCATTAAAGCACAAAATTGTGTTTCTTCATGAAAGCTCTGATTTGTGCAATTAGAACTAACTGAGAATATAGCAAATAAGAACTGCAAACCAGAAGTGCTATTTCGTGAAACACTAATATTTTGATTGCAGATGATGCCCAATTATTATTTTTTTGTCCTTTTAATTATTTATTTGAAGCATTGTTTTGCAAAAGTAGATTCATAGTTCATCAGTCAACAACTATGCAGGATTTTTTTCTATTCCATGCAGGGCCACAAATATGTCTACTGGCTCAAGTAAAAGTTGCGCAGACTTTTTTTATAATCATCACCAAGTTTGTGGTGTAACTGTTTGATGCTTTCAAACATTCTTCTTGACCAAATTGCTCATTATGCTCATTGTGCTTGTCTCACAATGTCAAGAGAAATGTTAAAAGTCCATACACTGTGCAGAACCACGATGAGTTTAAAATACTTCCATCCACAACTATAATACTGGCATAACACACTACAGTCACTTCCATTTTTTTCTGTTTAAATTATAAAGAAACCTTGAGGTTTTTGCTGAAGACACAATTTTCTCTTGTTTGATCAAATAATCAATTTCAACTAATTTATTGCTTTGTTTACATTGCAAATCCTAAGACAGCAAATGCTGAAATTTCCCACGAAAATAAGCAATGAATAAGAAAGACTGTCAAAGACAAACAGCTTCTATTCTCTATCAATACTTATGTACTTAGCTCAGATTGCACCAAAAAGTCAGCTTTAAGAAATTAAAGCCTAGGGCTAATACTGAAAACAAAAAACACCCGATACACAAACTAAGTGCCCCAGTGTGGATCAGTATCATGATCATGTTATATATTGCAATCAATATTTCCATTCAGTTGGCAGAGAAGGGGGACCTGACGCTTCTGGAGAACCTGGTGAGGAAAAGCCCGGAGGTCCTCGGTGAGAAAGATGAATGCGGAGCTAGTCCCCTCCATCATGCTGCTGCAGGGGGCCACGTCTCCCTCATTCAATTTATCACCTCTGTCGTAGATCCACAAGGTAAGCGTGATTCAGTTGTATAGTGTGCTGCTGCATGCTCAATAGGAATTATCATAATCCTGTCTTTGGGTGCTTTGAGTAAATGTTTTTTTTTTATATACTGTCGGTAATATGGCACATAATAAAGAGATCAGGATTTATAAACATTTGCATAAATGTTTGTGTTTTCACTTGTGTTTGCGTGTCATGTCACAGAGTTGAACAGCTGTGATGACCAGGGCAATGTCCCTCTGCACTGGGCGGTGGAGAGGAGCAAAGCAGAGAGCTGCAGGGCCCTTATGGACCTAGGAGCCAACCCCAACATCCTCAACAATGCTCTCCTGTCCCCCCTGCACCTGGCAGTCAGCCTCAGACACAACAGCATGTTGGGGGTGAGAAGGCTGAGAGTGCACAGTCGCAGTCTAATTTTTTGTTGTTTTACATCAGACATTTCTTACTTTACAACTCACACATATTTTATTTTTAGTGGTTGTGAAAATAAAACCCCTGTTTTTAACTTTATTTTAATTTTATTTCAATTTATACATAATTATTTTAATTTACATGTCACCCTTCAACTTTTCAACAGGTGTTAAAATCTTTTTATTTTTTTTTACAACCTAAATGCTTACACCATTGCAATGAGGGGCATAGTGGTAGAATTAGGGTTTTAAATTATAAGCAAGTGGATGTCACTTACCAATTAGTACAGCCCAGAAAACAACTGGTTTTACGCTTTAGAATTTTGTTTAGGCACTATTTGAGTAGTAGATGCTCTAAAATAAGCATGAGCCATATTTTTAAGATTTTTATTTATAATTTTTGTTTTACAAAACATGAGTTTTGTACTTTCTACTTACTTATTGTCTAATTGAGTATAAGTACTTTCTACATATACATTGCTTTTTGTTGGTCTACCACATACTATCGCAGTAAAACTAATTTAGATCTATGGTTAAAATGTGATGGACTGTGAAGAAATTTAAGAGGTATGAGTACTTGCATGATGCCTCATATCGCCAAATGGCCAAATCAACTTTCTTGGGTCCTAAACGTAGCAATGTAACCTTTTACTGATTTTAAGTTAAAATAAAAGAGTACATTTATTAACATATATCACATTTTCTCATACATTTTAAAAAGCTTAGCTACTTTAATCTATCTATATATTCCAAAAAGAAAAGCACAGGTGTTGGGCAATGCAGTCTTTGGCTCTTCATCAATACCTGACACAGCATAGTGCAGAATGAAGGACATAGGTATATTGGTAGGACACATCATAATATCAAAGATTGCATAACACTCTGTTTATTTAAAATCCCTGTCCCTTTTAGGTGCTTTTGTCCTACAGTGTGACAAACTGCAACCTACAAGGAGACCTTGGTAACACCCCACTAATACTGGCCTGCTCTCTTAACAACTGTGAAGCTTTGAACATACTGGTATGTTCCATTTTCCATTAACCACGAGTACAGCATGTCAACAGTACTGTACCGTACTGGAACACCATGAAAGATTTGTCTCCAACAAAACATGTTCTCTTTTTATCCTTTCTTTTAAAGCTAAAGCACGGGGCCATGCTCTGCACCCAGAACAAGTTAGGCCATTTTGCCATGCATGCTGCTGCCTTCGCGGGAGCAAAGAAAGCCATGGAAGTCATTCTGAAGGCTGGTATGAGAATTAAATAACATATGTCGACAAAATCCAGAAGTGCTGACAGTAACAATCTTTTCTTGCAAGGCCAAATGGCAAATTAGGTTGATAGACAACAAGAGCTCACCTTGCCACAAGAGCCTTCAGAGACATTTTCAGGAAAAATGCTTTGTATATTCAGTCCCTCAGAGTGACTCAGTGCTTGTGGGGAGATTGTTTGCCAAATCTTAGTTTGTTGGAGGAAGTTTACTTCCAGTACAAAATATTTATGAGGTTTCTAATAGTTTTTGTATTAACAGTTTGGATTATTTGGATTATAACAGACAATTCATTTGGATGAACAAAATTACTCATTACTTCCACCCTTGAAAGTACTAACATAAAAACAAAACGAAGTCAAAAAACAGACAAGCTGAATGGGAATTGCCAGTATGTTCGCAGTATACCCTCAACACTCAGTACAAAGCAACTCTTGATTTAATTCATTGGCAGGAGAAGAGCATGGCCACAATGCAGTGTCCCACATCAACTACCTGGACAAGTCCAAGAGCAGCCCTCTCCATCTGGCTGTGCGTGGGGGGAATTTCGATACCATCCGTCTCTGCATCGCCACTGGGGCCAAAATAGACCAGCAACAGGTATGTGACCAACAGATAGTTTTGAAATGTCAAGAATGGTCTGCATAAAGTTACACTTTCCATAAGCGTGTAAACCATCAATCAAAACACAGATGTTAATTTGCTTGTCACCACAGTTTTTCATATATACAAGGATGACATTTTCATAAACACATCACAAATGGTTCAATTCGTCTTCCGTCTGCCAATGGCATGCTTTGTTAGATTTGCATTTGTTTTGCTTAGTTTTTAAATCTACAGCCAATTTGCATAAACCTGTACATTATTTTACTGGCAATTATTCCAGGACAAGTCAGTCTCATCCCTCTCATCTGGGAGTGCTTGTTATGTCTAGTTCAGGTTTAGTGCCCAGAGCCACGGCAGGGATAGAGGGTATAGTAATAGCTTCAGTTGGCTAAATTGATACAAATTACCTCCACTTACACTATGGAGCTGAGTTGGGCAATCACCACCCCCTCTACTGTCAGTCCCAGTTATCTCATGAAACTAAAGTCAGCCAGTGTGTATAGGACATGCATTAGGGAGGTATAAAGTATGTGCAAGAAATGTTTATTTGACTTCCTATTCCTTCAGATACATGTTACATTAATGCATTGTTCATTCCTAATTCTGCATACAGTAATGCAGTGATATTTTGTGGTTTAGAATGATCGCTGCACGCCTCTTCATTTGGCCTGCACTCAGGGTGCTATAGAGGTAGTGAAACTGATGCTGTCCACTGTGGACCAAGTGGAAGATGTTATCAACCTGACTGATGGGGCTTGCCAGACCCCTCTGCATAGGTGGGTGTTCTCCTGTCATCCCAGCCAGAATTAATGTCAACAGTTCGCCTTCACTGTGCTCTCTTCAGATGCTTGATCTATTTCACCAGAATGTTATTTGTTAATTAGACTTGAGGAAAACGTTAATGACACTGAACACACGGGCTGCTTACAGTAGTAGAAAATAGATTGTAAACCACTTTTAAGTTTGTTATTTTTTATGTTTTGTTGTACTAAGTTTAAAAAAATAAAAAATAACATTTGGCTTCATCTTTATTGAATAAGATATATTACAATCTGATGAAGACCAGATCCTTTAGATTTTAAAACTATGATTGTAATTCTATCTATCTATCTATCTGTCTGTCTGTCTGTCTGTCTGTCTGTCTGTCTGTCTGTCTGTCTGTCTTCAGTATGTATGTCAAAGGTCTTCATTGTAGGTTTGATGTCTAATCTGTGACCCTACTGCAACAGCTATGTTCCCTGCTGTCCTCGGATTCAGGGTTTATAGAAGTGGGGATTAACAAGTATTTTTCCATCAGTCACATAGTTGTAAAAAACAAAATAAAAAAAATAAAAAAATCATCTACTTTAACCGCTGCACATGCAGAATCCAATCAAACTGCAAGGAATTTGTGACTGAGATGCATCATATGATGAAACAACTGCAATCCAGGAGATAAAAGGCGAAATGACACAGGAAAATCTAGTTATGTCACACTCTGACGAAACAGAATTAGAGTTAGATCACTCTTATTCAACACTGGACACCATGACTATGGTTGCCAGCTCTTGCAGCTGTGTTTGTTGGTTTACAGCAACTGTGTTTGCTTTTCCAGGGCTACAATATTTGACCATGCAGAGCTGGTGGAGCACCTAATTTCTTTGGTAAATAAAGCACTACACAACAGTTATGGACACATTCTGCCTCAGATGAGGTATCATGTGATTAACCTATCTTCTCTTTGTAAGCTGTTGATGCACTTTGACTTTTAATTTGGTGTCACTGCTGAGAACAGTCCAGCCAAATTACAAATGAATTATTTAATCAATTCAGTCATTTACTTTGTGTGCTTCCCCATGTTGGTTATTGAGCAATTATGTTCACTCTAAAGTCACTACAGGGCTGAGTTCAAGGTGCTGCTGAGCAATACTTATCCACCATCTGTTGCTCATATACACTCTTTTATTAGAAGTTAATTGCTAGGAGAGAGGAAACACCAGAGTTTATTAACGTAAGCTCATTTTGTCGTAAAACAAAGGGACAGGAAATCAACCTGAGCCCATTTAGCTCTAAAAATATACATTTCCAAGATGTAGCCAATATGAGACAAGGTCAATCTCTGCTTGGTAGTTCATATATTAAAGTGCAAAATCATTGGATAAAATTGACACCCATAATAGTGTAGTGATTGTTTGCCATATTTTAAAACTAACGTCACACTGAATACACCATTTCCACTATGAAACACAACGGTGGCAGCATAGTCCAAGGTGCACTGCCTCCTAATTTGTGTGTGTGTTACTTGAAATATGTTATTCTCTTGCAAATGTTTATGATTTATTCTTATTTGTGCAATATCAGCTTTTCTGTTATATTTTTTTGAACAATATGTTTAATGTAATCTGGAAGCAAGGGTAATCCAGCAGTTTTTGAACTATAACTCAATTTATATCTTTAAGCCAAACCCCTTTTATGTGATCAGCTGACCTCTCCACACTGTATCTAAATATGATGTTAATGTCCCTTCACACTACAGCAATGGGAAGGATTGCAGCAAATAAAGCTGCACGTTGTAGGAAAAATGCAAGCCTGCCTCGAGATATAGAGAAAACATTCCACTGTAGGAGTTGATTTGTTTGCAATCTAATCCTTCTCCTTGTGTTACTTTGAAACAGAAGATTTTGGAAAGAGAGGGCCTGCTAAATGCAACTCTACCTTTGTGCATCTGGAGCAGAGTAAACATTTCTAGAACTCATTCAAATGAGCTCTAGGAATAGATGCAGTTACAAATGATTAATCTTTGAAAGGCAGAAGAGTTATAACTATAACCTTGTTTGATTTTATACATATTGTATTCATTCATATCCATGTTTCTTTTGAAAGGTCTTCAAAAATAATTGCAGTGAAAACGTTAATTCTTTTGTGTTGTCACTTCCTAGGGTTCTGACCTGAACAGCACTGACTGTAAAGGAAACACTCCTTTGTTATTGGCAACCAGCTGTGGAGCATGGAAAACTGTAGCTCTCCTGCTGTCCAAAGGTGAAATAAAATGCTGCTCACATCTACCAGAAGCACTTAAGATTTCCGACAATGTTGACTTGGAATAGGTTGTAAGTAAATGCTCATATCTTTTAAGGGGCCAATGTGAATGTGAAAGACAAATGTGGCTGTAACTTTCTTCACCTGGCCATCCTGCAGCCTAAGGGTCTGAAAAACCTCCCAGAAGAAGTGTTACAGGTACCCAAAAATTGTTGCTTTAAAAAAATCACAATGTAGGAAGACATCAAAATATTGGAATCTAATTAAGGCACTGTCTTTAATCAATTTGTTTTGAGTACTAAAGCAAAACAGTATTTCATTGAATGAACAGTATTTTTACAGATGTCACAATGAACGTTTATTACAATATGAAACTGGAATTTATAATAATGGGAAAAATTCAATGCATCTGATCTCAAACAAATTTACTCACAAATGATAACATCTCTCAGCCTTCCTTGAAAAGCTTAGTCTGATAACTAGAGGATTTCAAGAAAGGACGGGTGGATGTTTACTGTTTATCTTTAAGAATTTCAGTAGGTATTGTGGCCAAATTTATAAAAAAAAAAAAAAAAAAAAAAAAAAAACAGAGCCCCAAATCATGGAAAAGCTGAAAATTCAAATTCAGTAAATAGTCTGAAATGCTGCAGTCAATTTCAGCACAATCTTTGTTTGTTTTACAGCACTTTCATTACTATTACCAACATACTTTTTGAATAGGACTTGAGTGTTATTAGTCCAACATGTCTATAATGTCTCTGACTTTAGCATAACAGCGTGAAAGCTTTGTTGAACTGCGAAGATAACGAGGGCTGCACGCCACTGCACTATGCCTGCAGACTGGGAATCCATGACTCAGTGAAGAACATGCTGGGCCTCTCAGGGCAAGTTGGCCTTGCATGCAAATCCAAAGACAAGAAGTCTGCTCTTCACTTTGCTGCACAGTAAGAAAAACACTGACTTAACTGGCGTTTGATTCAAAGTTGGTGAGTTTCTACAGAAGCCAATAGTGGCTCAGACCTTTACAATTGTGAATCCAATCTACCATATATTATGAAAGTGATTGTGTTATTCCTTTTATTTAGAAAAAAATAACAGGTGTGAAAAGTTATCTGCTATTTGTTCTTTGAAAATTGAAGATCCATCCAAATATGACTTTAACTGACAAGTGGTGGAACTGTACTTGTAATAAAACAGAGATTTTTACTAGGTCTCTACAATTAAACAAAAGGTAGACAGGTAATAAATTAATGTTTCAACTCAACTAAAATTGTCACCAGATGTTTTAATCCAGTGAGGTTTTTTTTTTTAAATCATAACCTTTTTGCAAAGATTAATTGCAGCCACACACGATGATTCTTCACAAACCTCAAGGTGCTGTCACAAGAACAGAATTCAATTACCTAGAAATGAGAATAAATGCAATAAATGTTGTGAAAGAATGAACATGAGGCATTTATTCGCATTGATTTTTCAATCACTCACACCTACTTAATTAGAACTCAGGGGCAAAAGAAACCTACGGTATGATGTCATCCTATAAATCTTGGTGAAATCCCATTTTTAAACCCTGCTCAATTTATTGTGCTGATGCAAAGTCCTGCTGACCTTCTTAAAAATTTCAGAAGCACAGAAGAATATTTATTAACAACACAGTAGAGCAATTTTCAGCACTTTGAGGTCGGTTGACTCCAACTTTCACTGTTGTATTTTGATTATTGGTTGAAGCCTTGTTTGAAGAATGCCAGGGTGTTTTGGGGGATAATTAAAATCATATCCATATGATCGTCTCACTTTGTCAAGTAAACATGTTAGGTTTTAACTTCTTTTTTACTTGACACCAATGCTACACCAATGGATAGAAAATGGGTGAAGTTTTAGTCAGCTTAAATCATTCATCTTCTTTTTTTGCATTTTTATTAAGGGTGTGTGGCACTTTGAATACGTTTTACGTCTGTCTAAGATGTAAAACGTATAGATAGGATATTCAGTTACTGTGAAGGTAGTTATATAGTGAAGTTTGAAATAAAAATATTGATTTTGGAACACAGTCTTTAAGCAAATAATTCTTTGTAAATTTTAATCCAAGTTAAAATCTTTTGATGATGCTCCTAAATCAGCATGAGCTTTGTTTAAATGAGATGTTTTACTCTACATTGTCCTTTACGTCATAATGTCAGACAGTCACCATACATGTTACGGCATATTAGTGTTTCTGCAGCACAATGCCTCTCTTCCTCCTCCAAATTTCTTTAAGATATGGGCGCATCAACACCTGCCACAGGTTACTGGAGTCCATCACAGACTCTCGTCTGCTAAACGAAGGTGATGAGCGAGGCCTGACGCCGCTCCATTTGGCTTCGAAGGCTGGGCACACCAAGGTGGTTCAGCTGTTGCTGCGCAAAGGAGCTCTCTTTCACAGGTAGACCCAAATGCTGGATCGTTGCATTTACAGACAGCATGCATAGCATTTGCAAAACAAAAAACATGCGATCGTGTTGATAGTGATATGTTAAGCCAAGACAATATGTTAGCAAGTAAATTTATGGCATACAAACCTGTGAACATTTGTTTTTCAGTGATTACAAAGGCTGGAGTTGTCTACACCATGCTGCCTCTGAAGGATACACACAAACTATGGATATACTGCTCTCTGCAAATCCCAAGTTATTGGATAAAACCGATGAAGATGGGGTATAAATTATGATTTCTGTGTAGAATGAACTTCAAGTTTTACATAAATGAGTGCTTTTTTATTTTTTCAAAGAATTTTGCCTTTTCTTTGATAACAGTTTTACCAGGCTGTACAGTTAGCTTTGTTATCAAACATGTAATCATTTGTTGTCAAATTGACATCCCAGAACACTGCACTCCATATCGCTGCAAGATCTGGACATGTGGCTGCGGTCAGAATGATGCTGGTCAGAGGGGCTGAGATTGTTTTGAACAAGAATGACACTTCCTTTCTTCACGAAGCGCTGCAGAACGGGAGAAAAGAAGTGGTCAATGCTGTAATTGACAGCGAAAGGCAAGTCATCAAAAATAAAAAGGCTTGATCTTAAAGAAATAGGTACTGTTGTTCAAATTTGTGATCTTATGTTCTAAATATAGAAATAATAAGACTGAACTAAGCTTTTACTCTTGCAGGATTGAGGAGGCTTTGCGACTGTTTCTTCCCGGTTCCACCCAACGATGCCCCATTCTTGACATGATTGAATTTCTGCCTGAGAGCTGCAAGGTTCTACAAAAAAACTTTTATCATGAATCTTTGTACCCATTCATCATAAATATTTCTTTATGCCATTTTCTGTTACGTAACTTGTGACAAAGATTGGAGATCAAATTTGAAGTTCTTTCACTGTGATTCATTCCTACAGCATCTGCTTGACCGCTGTGTGAGGGAGTCTGATGATGATCACAACAGCCCTGACTACCATGTAATTTATCTGCAAAATGCACTATGAATACATCAGCCTGAACATCATTATTGAAAAAGATAAAAAAAAATTATTGTATGTGGTGTAGATTGAATATGATTTCAGATGGCTGCAGGCTCCCATTTCGCAGAAGTTGATTGAGCAGGGCTATGCTCCTAAGCCACTAGCCGCAGTCAATGTAAGTTTCCTCATCTCCAGTCTAACTTTGGTGTGGCCATTGCAGGTGTTTCACATGTTTATCCACTCACTCCTCAAAGCACACCTTTCTGATTTCTGATTATCTATCTTAATAGATTTGCTGTGGGCTTTTGAGGCCACTCAAAGATTACAGACACTAGACGAAAGCATGGGCGTGAAGTTTATATTAATTCAAGGTGTCTTAGTGATCGATTTGAAATCATTACTTATGCAATTAAAAATATGATACAATTTCAAACTTTAAGAAGTTTTAAAACCAAGAATTGTGTTTGAATCTGCTTTGGACTTAGCAGATAGTCAATACTATAAAGTTGAGTCCAACCTTTCCATTTTCTTGATATTGGTCATTCTGTTGAGTCCTGTCAAACATTTTTTGGCAAATGGAAACTATTTCAATCATGATCATTGAAAAGATGTTATTTAGCTACATTTGTGTCAAGTTGTCATCAAGAAACATTAGTAACCCTTTCATAAGAAATTTAGCTAAATATGTGTGGGCTGGTAAAAATCTAGACTAATGTAAAACTTCTGCACCTGGTTCTTGGTCTTAAAAATCTTTTATATCTCATGTTGTCATCATTTTGCTGCTGAGGATACATGATTAAATAAACGTAATCTGACCACTTACTTACTTACTGAGAACAGTAATTTTTTATTTTTTGTATGTTAAAAACCTTTTATTCACAATTTCTGCAGGCAATGGTGCAATATAACCGCATTGAGCTCCTCAACCACCCAGTCTGCAAAAAGTATCTGGGAATGAAATGGTGTGTATCGACAGTTTTACACCCACAGGGACTGAACTTTATTTCATTTCTCAAAATGTAAGTAGTGCTTTCGTCATATTTAATTTCAAAATGTTTTTTTCCTCTCCACAGGGTTGCTTATGGGAGCAAAGCTCATGTGCTCAACATGTTTCTGTACCTGTTAGGGCTACTGCCTTTAACAAACCTGATAGTGACCCTTCGACCCTCTGTAAACACCACTGAGACAGGCGAACTCGACATCATCATGGTTCCCACTTCATTCACAGAGGTATCATGAAGTGGCTTGTAGCATAAGCTAAGATATTCAAATAATAAATGTGTAATGACCTAACTCTATTTGTTTCAATCTTTTATTTCCTAGCAAAGTATGTTCTTGTCCTTCTGCATGGTGATGGTCTTGATCACTAACATCTATTCTATTGGAAAAGAAGTGGTACAGATATCACAGCAGGTTGGAGTTACACTTTTATTCATATATCATTAAACTATTAAAGAAAATTATTCCATACAAATATTTCTCTACTAACCCTAGCTGCAGTTTTGATAGATGAATGTGAACTAAAACAGTAAATATCACCTATACTGTTTGTTTTGCATATTTCTAAGACATAAAAACAACTTTATTTGTCATAATCCATTGCTGCCCCAAAGCGCTGGAGTTACTTCAGGGACGGTTCGAACCAGATTGACTGGATGTCGGCCATCTGCTCTCTTTTGTTCGTCATTCCCCTCATGGTCAACGCAGAAGGTTCTTGGCACTGGCAAGCAGGCGCAATGGCCGTTTTAAACTCCTGGATTGGGTTTCTCCTTTATCTCCAGAGGCATGTTGACTCCAACTGTAACAATGCATTTATTTTACCATCATGTCTTTCTAGTGTTGTTTAAGTTGCACAATTTTCCCATGTTTTAGGTTTGAGGGCGTTGGTATTTATGTTGTGATGTTTGGAGAGATCATGAGGACATTGCTCCGTATTGTGATGCTGTTTGTGTATCTAATGTTGGCATTCAGTTTGGCATTCCACGCTCTGATGCTCAACCAGGTAAGTAAGAACACAAACACAAACAAACCTTAGCAAGTGCATATATGTATATATATATAGTATATATTCTGTGCGTGTTATGATGTAACCTTTTGGTTTATGTGTTCTGATCTACATATATGCATTGTCACTTTGCTTTGTCAACAGAAAGAGTTTAGCAGTGTGCCACTCTCTGTGATTCAAACCTTTGTGATGATGGTTGGAGAGTTGAACTACCAGAACAACTTCCTGGAGGCTTATTTGAACAATGAGCTTCCGTTTGGTTTCTTGACGTATGCCACTTTCGTGCACTTTGTTCTGCTCATGCCAATCCTCTTGGTGAACCTGATGGTAAGCGTACTAGCATTTTTTATTTTTTTATTTTTTATTGCCGTTGGGAAATGTTGGTTATTTCATATGCTCAAAATGTGCTTCAAATTATTAGTTATCAAACTGTTAGGATTTAAGGTATAAAATCAACCCAACAATTTGAATACATTCTTTATGATATGCATTTTATTCTATATTTACCGAGGGAAATTTTTATAGGTTTAAGAGCTTTGAGACAACTTAATACATTTGTTAAATTGCAGTTTTTAACATGTGCATACTTAACTAAACTAACTGGATCCTAATTTGTTACTAAATATTTATCTTAAGTAATATAAAATATTACTGATGTAGCAATAACTTGTTTAAATTTAAGTAGAATGGATATACATTTTTTTAGAAGTGTAGCCTGGTAGCAAGTTTGACTTGCAGTGCTTCTGAAACTGGTTAAAGCAAGGTAGAAAGCTTATAAAATACAAGGAGCATGGTGACTAAAATGTTCCTGATAATCATAGCTGAGGGACTGGTGGTTAAGAAGCTCAGTTTTCCTTCAGTATTTGCACTTGTCCATCCCACAGATAATACTGCCCTGGGCAGTGAGCCATAACAGCCACATCATAAGCCTTCTTGCAAGAGTAAATCTTTCTTATTGATCCATATAAAATTGCTTGCAGGCTAACTATTTAACAGTGAAGGACAGACACAACCCCAGCTATAACATAAATACAACATTTATATAATTGCTGGGGTTATATTATATAAACGAAGCATTCATGATTACTGTTTTGCTTTTTTTGTGGCACTTAGAGCAAAAATGTTTTTGACAATGATTTCTGTCTTTCATGTAATGTCTGTAAATTGCCCACTGTTTGGTGTTTTGTGACCCACAAGTCGGTCCTTACTTTCACTTTAACAAATATTTCCTCTTTTTCACAATATGTCCCTTTTATATGTGTTTTATTGTCTTTTTTGGAATGTGCATCATGTAAATCTTTTTCACCAAACTGACGATGTTTGCAGTACATTACACATTTATACATTGGTTGATGATACATTGATGGCTCTGCTTTGCAGATTGGTTTAGCAGTTGGAGACATTGCTGAAGTTCAAAGAAATGCTTCCCTGAAACGAATAGCGATGCAGGTAAGTTTGTAGATGGACTTCCTGACAATATTTTATGTGCTGCAGCTTTTACAACTTACTCTGATTTTGGACTGTCATCACAGTGCATTAAAGCCACCAGAATTGTAAATCAAGTGCACAGTTGATGTAGCAACGTATTGTTGTTGAAGCCTTTTTTAATAAGTTTGGGATCAAGTCCAAGTAACATTATAAGAAGCAGGAGATGATGAATTGTATGCTATCAATGCAAACTACAAAGTAAACCATTAATATCCTGCTCTACCATGCCCAAAACAAACTCATCAATGAGGCAGTGCTATAAAACAATCAGTATGACAGATATGTCTCAGAATGATTAACTGCATTTGTTTAGTTTTCTAATGTGGAGTTTATGTTTCCCCTCTAATCTAAGATTGATCTCCACACATCCCTCGAAGATAAGCTCCCTTACTGGTTTATGAAGCGAGTGGACAAACCCTCAGTCATCATCTACCCCAATCGAAAATGCTCCAAGGTATGCGCCATGCCACTACATTTGTAATAAATCAAGTCATTTTCCCCTTTTATAAATATTCACTCTTTCTCACAGCACTTCCTAAAACAAATAATCTCTGGTGAGGACGAAAGAAGTGAAGTCTGGACTCGTCTGCAGTCCAAATCACAGAGCTGCACAATTGTGGAGAATGAGCTCAAAAAGCAGAAGGCCAGGTAAGACAAGTACAAGTACCTGATCACAAGTAATACATTTTTTTAATTGCCTAAAAACTTAAAAGCAGGAATTACCTTGACTTGGGGATGTCAAAGAAAGCTTGAAATAATCATCATAAATGCAGGACACAGTATTCCATTCCAAAATACATGATAGTACTGAAAGGTGGTAATGCTATGAGGCACAACACACTTAATTTATTATGTCTGAGCATCACCTAGTGGTGAGTAATTGTAGCATTTATTGTAAAAAGATGCACTCACAGTACCTTGTGAAAGTATTTAAATGCTTTGATGTTTTCCACTTTTTCCCTAATCTTTATTGTATTTTCAAGGTATTTTAAATTTTTTTTTGTACAAAATCCCAAAGTAATGCATAGTTTTGGAGTTCAGGGAAAAATATGTCCATGTTTTATTCTTTTATTCTGAAATGTATTGCATGTATGCCTGATCGTTCTTTATACATCCTCCTTTTGCCACACCTACAAGTCTTTTTAGCTATGTCTCTACAAATCTTGTACTACTCAATACTGAAATTTTTCCACATTCTTATTCTTATTCTCAAAATACCTCAATCTCAGTCAGATTGGATGAAAATATACATTTTTAAGCCTTGCCACACAGATCCTCACCCGGACAGTTGTTGCCATAAACAATTCTTCATTTTCATTTGCTTCGTTATTTTTGGCAGGATGAAAGAAATGTCAGGCATGTTGGAGAAGCAGCACTGCCTCCTGAAGCTCATCATCCAGAAGATGGAAATCTCCTCTGAGGCCGAGGAGTCCGACGGTCCTGTGGCAGTCAAAGGCAGCATGTGGCCCAGCTTGGGTCATGGCAAAGCAAGAGGCCGCAGCACGTCACGCTGGGTGCCGCTGATTAAGGCCATCGAGGCCAAACGCAAATAGGAGAGACCTACACAGCATGAACTGTTCTGATTCGCACAATGAATTTCCACTAATAAGTAGGTGTTGCTGACATTTTAACATGTAAAACTGTGTGTGTGACTGTAATTGCTCATATCAAGATCAAGTCCTCAATTACAAAATTTGTTTTCTGAAAGACGGAAGGAAGGAAGGAAATGTTGGATAAGTCAGGACGAAAATGAATGTAATCTTGTGTTGTTTATTGTTGCCTGCTTTTCTTGCAGTTGCTGCCTATGTAATGCTTTAATGCAGTGGTTCCCAAATCCGGTTTTCAAGTATTCCTGCTCTGGATGTTCTAGATGTTTCTCTGTTCTAGCACACCTGATTCAAATGATTGCATGACCTCTTTTGCTGCCACTAATTGTTGCAGAAGTCTGTTAAATCAGCCACTAATTTAAGTCAGGTGTTCGGCAGTAAGAATACACCTAAAACATGCAGGGCAGGGGTACTTGAGGAGCAGGTTTGGAAACCGCTGCTTTATATGCCTTATCTATTCTCACAAAATATATTTCTTAATTTCTCTCATACTCCCAAATAAAGCATAACAATCCCCTGCATAACATGACTGCAAATTATTCTAAAAGTTTTCAACTAGCACATACGATACTGTATAAACAGCGTGAGGAAAGAATACATCAGACATCTGACTTTTGTTTTTTTGCCTTGAGTTCAGTGCTGCAAACTGCTTTGGTGAAGATCATGGGAACCACAAGACGTAAACAGAGTTTATGCTCTGACATCATGAGCCTGCACCTGTCCCTCTGCTTCTCGAAGCGGACCTCTGGTAGAGGTCAAGCCCCCGTCAAAGTCTCTGCTGATGGAAAAATACCTACTCCGCCTTTAGGTCCACTTTAAAGTGTTATTTATTACCACTGGCCTTGAATTTAATTATCCCCAGGGCAAGTAGAGCAACCATAAAGCCATCAATTACATCAAAGTTTGGTGTTTTTACTCTAGGAAGTGTGTGCATAGAATGACCAATGAGCGCAATGTTTTATCTCTGCCTGTTCTCCCTCTGACAGTGAATGAAGCACCAGGATGAATTATGTCATATGTCATACAGCTGATGCCTTTTTTGTGTCCGTCACAAAAAAAAAGGAAAAAGAAGATGACAGCTCATCAGACGATCGGTAAATCCGACAGCAGAATCCCTTAGCTTGCACCTTCACAGGTGTCAGTCAGGCCGTCCACCTCGCTGACAGATGTGGTGACAGAGGATGGGGTTGGCAGACTGCCCGAACCTCTAGCTATGTTTCCGGCATAACTCAATATCGCAAACATCATGACTCACCCAAGGATATGCTAAGAGCAGGAATCCCTGCAAGGTCCGTTTGATCGCTGGTCTTTTGAAAAGCTGCATGGAAAAGTATGGGTGCAGGAATTAGTCCCTGCTTCAGGGAACATTGTTAGACTTAGAAAAAATGGAAGACTGATGCAAAAACTGCAATTATTTTAAAATGACTGACTTGCTTCAGAAGACTAAATATTTAAGTTGATGAAAAACTTAAGTCCAACTTGTAAACTAGCTCCAGCTCTGTCAGCTTGAATGAAGAGTGCCTGCAAATGTTACTTTTTAAAGTTTGACACAGATTCATTTGACATCGGTATGCTTTAATCAAATTTGTTCCATTGCAGCTCCATTGTGATCAAAGTCAGTAAATCTGTGGAAGTGGAATCTTTGTCCTATAGTCTCAAATTTATTGGAACCTCTAAAAGTTTTTCTTGCTGTCTTTCTCTCTACTTAACTCCATCCATCCTTTGTCCTTGCTGAATAAAACACATCCCCACAACACATTTCTGCATCTGTGCCACCAGCAATTTTCACTGTGGGAGGGTGGGGGTGTGTTCAAGATTATTTGGATTTTTAGATTCCTGCCACATATTGGCATTACAGAGCAGCCCCGAAATATCATCCTGTCTAAAGGAGCACCTTCTTTTCTTGTAATCTGTACCAATTTCATCTGGCTTTTCATAGAACTGTTTTTTGACGAGTGATTTCGTCTTGCTACTTTTTTAAGCATGATATATATGGAGGTATTGTGACAAATATGAAGGCAAGGCACTTTACCATTCTTCAAAAAAAACTGGAGTACAGTACAGTTCAAATCCCAGTGTAGAAGAAAATACAATTATTATCTCTGTGATGTGTTTGGAAAGATGGTTCCACGAAGCCAGACACAAACATATTAGTTGCATGTGGATCATTCTTGGCTAAATCTTTTTCACATCTTGTTTTAGTTGACACAAAGCACATTTTGTTAAACACTCTAAATAAAAAAAGAGTAAAAACATTCAGTTTGTTCCACAAATCTGTCACCTTTTCCCGTTCCGTCCATAGCTTCAGTAGCAGGTTTTTAATGGTGCCTCTTTGCTTTCCCAACAGGTGTTACTCTTTTCTCTCCACGGCAAATCTTTAAGCTGATTGTTACATGAGATCCTTTTGAGGATGCAAAACAAATACATAATCACCGCACGTTAAGCAGTGAAAAGAAACACTTCTACATGTGAAAGAAGATGGGGCCTCTTAGCATCTGCCACACCCTTGTCATGCCAGCACTCCAGATGTCATGGGAACCTCTAACAGCTGGGGCTGGTGCACAAGGGCTGCGTGTGAAAGGCTGCTCCATCTGCAGAAACCCAATCCCTCTGTGAAACCAGCAAAGGATTAGGTGCTTTTGATAAGCTCCCTAAGACATTTCTATTAAAGCACATCTGTAGGAGCAACAAACTGCAAGGACATTTACTATATATGTACAGCAGCCACATTTATAGTGGGAAGGTTGCAACCTCCTGTACAATACACCGGGGATTCTATGTTGCTTTGGGAACGTCAATCCCCAGACAGTGACTAGGGATTACCAAAAAGCAGCCATTAATTCACAGTTCTTAACCAAATTATTCGGCTGGAGATGTGCAAGTCAACTATTTAACAGTTTCCACAAAGAGACAGAGTTGCAATCTCGCTGGGGTCATGGACGTTTGGAGAAAAGGGGAGGAGAAATGCAAAGAGGCCAAGTGCACGACATTTAAATTTGAGAGGTCTACATTCAGTTTTTGAAATGTAACTCATTACTTTGTAAGTCCATTGAATGCTGGCCTTCTGGGCCCTCCCAGCTACAGGGTTACCACATGGATTTTTAAACTTATAAGGATCCAATCAGACATCTTTTTTCATCTTTACCAAAAGAAACTCTGCTGCACTTTTAAAGCCAAAACGGAAAAGTCATGTCAACAGGCTCGACTCCAAGTGATCCTGAGGACGACGAGATATTCCATCAAAGTGACTCTGCCAATATGAGAAAAATTACCCGCCTAAGTACCAGGCGGTATTTTGACAAAGATCTGGAAGATGACGGTGTGGAGAGGAGGATCCAGCAGGACCACAGCAGGCTCTCCGAGGCACACCAGAAGGAGTCGAGGCAGTCTCAGAGAAATGCTGCCAACGCTCGGGAGAGGGCGAGGATGAGAGTGCTAAGCAAAGCTTTCTCCAGACTGAAAACAAGCCTACCCTGGGTTCCCGCAGACACCAAATTGTCAAAACTGGACACGCTGCGTCTCGCATCCAGCTACATCTGTCACCTCAGACAGATCCTGCAGGAGGACCGGCTGGAGGACAGCTATGCACATCCAGTCAGTCTGGTATGAAACTTCTCCAACAGCCATGCTTGTTAAAAAATACTCTAAAGGGAAATAAAGCTCCATTTACTAAACAAAGACAACCACATCTGTTAAGGCTTAAAGGTTTTCTTGATAATTTTAACACTTTGAGAGTAAGATTTGATCTAACTTCTTCTGTTATTGTTATGTATGAATTTTTCAGACATGGCCCTTTATGTCGACAGGAAGATCAGAGGAGGACATCTCATCCCCTGTAAGACTTTGTGGCGCTACAGCGTAGTCCGTCTCTTTTCATTAAGCAGCTCACCTAAAAAGCAGCTCCAGAACTGACTCTAAGATTTGCTTTCATGTTCAACTGTCTGCATATTATGGTTTTCTAGTTATACAACTCTTGATTAGGAACTGCAATGTTTTATTGTGTATATGTGTTGTGCTTCATTTATTAGTCTTTAGGTGTTTTGAATTATATTTGAATTTGATTTTTTTTGTAATGATATTGATCTGTTCGCTGAATCAGAGTATCATTAAATAGCATGGGTTTGATTTAACATCAGTAAACAAACTGGTTTATGGTAAATACACAAAGCATATATAATGCTATTCAAATCATATTGACATCTTATAATATTTTAGCAATAACTTATGGTACACAATTTTACTATTTTCACATGTACATTAAAATTTAAGCCTATTTTGTTACTTTGGATTTACATTGGTATAATAATAAATAGAGCAAAAAAAATAATAATAACACTAAGGGATTTCAGTATTTGTTTATTTGCTTCATAAAAGACAGATTTTGTATTTTAGGTGCTAAAATACAAAATTTTAGCACAAAAAGCATTTTTATTTCAGTAATTCATTATGAGCTGATTGTGCAAAATGATAAAGCTCTCAGCCTCAGCTAACATAATTTTGCACAGTAAGAAACATACCGGCAGCCTGTTGTGAAAGTGTAGATGTTTGGTTTGAATCATTTCCTTTATTGTGATGTGTTTCTACTGCACATCATAAGTCACTGAAAATCCCTTCTTAGAATTGTATTTCAAATAAACCTTGAGCTATCCCTTCAAGGGAATAAAACACTATTGTGCAGTTGGGCTTCACAATAGGTTTTTATGGTTTTGAAAACAATCTGAAAACAAAAAAGGTCTCCCTTAGTCTTTACATAATGAGTTGCATTTATAGTGACCTGCAATATTTCCAGTCACCCCACTTTAACTTTCTCAAATGCAAGGGAAGTGTAGCCTTCTTTCAATCAGCTCGTCTGCAGTGCAAAGCAACATTTGAGGACGGCTCAGCAATCCACTGCCCAATACTTCAAACAGCTGACAGAACACTCTTTCTCCAGGAGTCACTTGACTGGTGACTGTGTTCATAGTTGTCCCCTGTGGGACTGTGTGTTGGTGCTCTGATGGAGTGATGATTTGTCCATTAGAGTACAGCCATTGCCTGTAAACTGTGTGGTTACAAACTGATGGACTGATATTGTACTCTGATCTTCTACTGTTATTTTTTTGGTCCTGTATCCTAAACTTTTCACTGTTTTATTTTTCTGCCTATTCTAGCCTTTTAGATGTGAAAAGATGCCTGCACCTATCCCAAGGCCCTTAAAGACTTAGAAACAATTCTGATCCCATGCTCAGCAATGACTTTGTTGAGATTGGTTTTGGAATAAGGTCCGTCTGTGTGTTGAAATACTGTCAGCTGTTTGTTTGGCACATTTCTGTACATCTTTTTTTAGCAGATATGGTTCATTCATGGAAATTATAAACATTTTTTTAAAAGCTTTTGAAGTTTATGAATTAATCTTTAATTCATAGATTTCAGCAGTAAATGACAATAAACACAGAAAAGCCTACAATAAAATGACACTTCTGAAGTGGCAGACATCAGAAGTGTCTGCCACTTCTGATGTTCTTAACCTTGTGTAATATGTCAAATCAGGTGCAAACATTCTTTTATTTGTCATGTAACCTCTAGAATATGTTTAAAATAGTGACTGCTTGTTAAATATTAGGAAATACATTTTTGGCTATCTTGAGGAGCACATGCAGTGCTCCTCAAGACCCTAACCCAAACATCTAACCCTAACCCTAACCCTAAACAAACATGCATTTGTTTGTTTTCGAAATCTGTCTGGAACTCACATCTGCCAGCAGGGGTCTTGAGAACTTGGACTATCTCTGTAAGATTGTACACTTTCAAATTTCAGTCAAAACAAAGTTAAAGGATAAAAGCATCCTGTAGGTTTAGTTGGAAGTTCAGGAAGAAGGTGAAGGTCAGTAGCAGAGCATCCTGTTCAGTCAGACAAATTTGCAATTCCCAAATGTGCAAGCTTGCACTCAACAGCCTCCACTCTTAGTAGACAGAATGGATAATAGTGATCTCTTGATGCTGCAGCTCTTTCATCCAGTTAAACCCCACAATGATGGGAGCACAGATGGATCGAGATCTTTTCCGAGGCGGTCTACTGGGACGCCTGGACAAAACTGTTTAAACACAGAAAGAAACAGGGAGAAGAGAGGATGGGTTTTCATCAGGTTAATGCAGGGCTGCAGCTGTTGCCATCTTGGTGAGTTTCCCAGATTCTTAAACCATTCTCCTGGGACACACCGGTCGCTGCTGGACCCAAGCAGCTAATGAGCTGCCTTCTCACACTCGGTCTTCCTCTGTTCTTGGACCGTTCCCTGCAGTTGGGGCCGAAAAAGTAAAAGTGACTTCTAAATGCCTGATGTGCAACTTGACTGCACTGAAAATGAGCTCCCAAATCTGGCAAGATGTTAACAGAACTTGGAGTCTAGCAGAGTTAGCATTTCTGTCACATGGTCTGCATTTTCGAAGGATAATGTATTTGTTTTTACAAATGATTTTCTAAAAATAAATGTTCATGACAAGGTGAAGGATACTAAAACAAAGTCGCATTCTACATTATATTGAAAGGCGCATTGAGGTTCATGTCTTTGACGCTACAAGGGCGCCACCTAGTGGTGACAAACAATACCAAAATACATAATAAGGTCATTTGAAATGCTTATAGAAGATGTAAATGTAATTTATAAACATTAAATTGGTGTAACATCTCTTCCTCATGTTGTCTTTGGATTTATGGAACACTGATGGCCTCTTGCGCCCAACAATGATTCCTGTACACACATTTTAGACCAGAAAAAACAGATATTTACATTTATGCAGGTAGATCATAGTCAGATTGTTCAAAATGCAAGAAGAAGAAACAGGAGCAAAAGACAGAAAACAAAATTAGCAAATTATTTCTGAAACAAATAATGTTTCAGGTAATAAATATATATACATGTATGTATACAATTTCCTTTAATGTAATTTTCTGTCAGGCATTCAACCTATCATGACTCCTCTGATGGCAAAGGCTTTCTGTCTTTGAACTTGAAGGATTCAACAAACTTGAAGACACGTACAGTTTTCAAACAGTACGTAAGGTCTTTAATAATGCTGGCTACAGTCTGATAACCATAAGATGAGATCAGCTAGAAAAATGCTTAACGAATAAAAATTCCTCCTTGAAAATATTCAGTTTGTCCATCTGGACTTTGCAAGTGAACAGCAAACATCTAACACTGAAAGGTGGGAAAAGCTTTAATTGCGAAGCCACAGTAGCTATAAATTCAGCAGGATGGATTCACATCAAGCATGCCATCTCTTTCAAAATATCATTGAGAAAATTTGGTCTACTCACAAGAGAAAGTCCTTTTAAAAAGCATTTTTCTTATTTTGGGGTCATGGTTGGAGTTTGGTTATAAATTTCTTCTTGACTTATGCACATCCTGTTCAAATTAAAATGTCCTCTGAGTTCATAACCTTCTACATTTTTTGTTTCACACAACCTGATTGTGATACAACACAGTGAAATGTTGATACTTGTGATTTTATGCCAATCTTACCATTTTATTAGGGGAGGATAATCAGAAAAACGGGAACTAGTGTGACTATTATGAAACATGTGGGAGAAAGAGTATTCCACTGAAAAAAGTGCAGATTGCTTTCGATGAAGCTGAATTCTTCTGTTGTATTTCAGTATTGATGAAAATTAATATCCTAAAACAAGAAAGACTGCAATGCATTTTTGCCAAAGTGTCAATTTTGATCCCTAATATTTGAGAAAAAGCCACATCAACAATTAATCAAGAATGTTCCAACATTAAAACACATTTTTAGCAGAGTAGAAAAATAATTGAACAGGAGGCATTTTTCTTATCGGTGCTCTGGAGATCCAATTACATGAAGACAGCATGTGACAAGCAGAATTGAATAACTATAACTTTATTACTACCTAAAAACCTACACATACTTGCAGTAACATAAACCGCTGAGAACACAAAGGAACAAAATCAGGAGAGCAACGATGAGCAACAACCAGAGGACAAAATAGCAATACAGAAAAAAAAAAGCATCAACAAAACAGGACAATTTGTCTAAACTAGGAAGCATTTATACCAGAGGAGGTTATTACATGATGGAGGGAAAAAAAGTTATTGATTACTGATGAGTAACAGCCAAGATGGAGGAGCAGGCTCGAGGCATCTGAGAACAACTAATGAAAGGGAACGACTAAATACAGGGACAGTTACAGAATACATCAAGAAGACACAGGGGACACTCAGAAACTAATTTAACAGAGTACAACCGACCCAAGATTGACTCAAAACATAAACACTTGGATACAACAATAATTGATAGAAACAAACAACAACAACAACTCCACTCCCTTCTACTCCTCCCTTCCAAAGACTTTGATGCCACGAAGGCAGACAGAACAGTTAATAAAATGTTTTAATTCATTTTCTTTATTTCACTGCAGTGTCATTCAGATAGCTGAATACTGTGTAAACTACGCAAAATAGGAATGTCTCTTTAAGAAACAGAGATTAGGGAAGCCAGCTAGTCTACCTAGCCAATGGGAAGTTTAGTCTCCAGTGTGTATCAACCAATCAGAATATAGACTGTCGCTGTAGGTCTCGCCCTTCTTCCCCGTGCCTGCAGCATTGTTTGTGTGTGCGGGAGAGATCCGCCATGAGGAGGAGACTGTTAAGCTGTGCAGCGTGAGAGTCTGTGTTGGTTAAAACAGAAAAATTAATAGATACGAACTTGAAACAAACCCTTTTGCAGGTAGAATTGATGTTTATCATCCGACTTCTAAGCTGGAAGTTGTTGAAGTGAGTAAACTTCAGTTTTCCTGCCGAGCACAGATGGAGC